>JARYZH020000246.1:420684-511598 GCA_030021035.2 Notholithocarpus densiflorus | reverse complement strand
AATAGCAGCACACATAAAAAGCGTAATGCAAAATATCCCTTCAACAAACATGTAATTCTTTTTTAAAACACCAACATCTCACACAAACAGTCACACAATTTGCACAAGTACATAATCAGATTCACAGCAGTGCACACCCACACATTGATACGATACATATTATTTCACAAAGAGAAGAAAAACTCAGAAATGAGGGGAGGAACAGATAAGGATCACCACCAGCAGGGAGTCACTCAGGGTCACCAAGACAAAAAACTCAAATGCGATTTGACAAGTGCTAGAATGGCTTGGGAACATTACTAATTCCTTGAGAACACGAACCATCTCTTTTGAAATTACCCATCAGTTAAGATTCATTTGGATTTATTCACTTTGCCTTTGCAGCCTTTGCATCCTCAATTTTTTTTTTGCTTGATAAATTTGACAAGTCCTTCAACATCAACATCAGTATCACCACTGTTCAAAAGTTGCTCTGCCTCAGCGGCCTTTGCATTCTCAAGTTTTTTCTGCTTGAGAAATTTGACGAGTCCTTCAGCATCAACATCTATATCAGCACTCTTTAAACGTTCCTTTAAATCTGCAGCCTTTGTTTTCTCACGATCTTTTTCCTCGGAGAACATCAGTACCATCACTCTTCAAAAGTTCCTCTGCAATTTCAGCTGGGGTAATCTCTACATTCTTCAACAAACCTTCAATCTGCTTATAGAGTTGGTGGTCATCTTCGATTTTAAAATAATTAGTAGCCAACAACTTGAACCCATCTATGGTGCAATATGACATGTGCACGTGTACATCCATGCGGCCTGGGCGCAACAAAGCGGGATCAAGCTTGTCCTTATCATTGGTGGTGAACACAATAATTCGCTCTTCCCCACAACTCGTCCATAATCCATCTATCATGTTCAATAAACCCGATAGTGTGAACTGAAAAAAAAAACATGAAAGTAATATTGTTAGATGAAGTGCATTAGATAATGTCATTTACATCATCTAGTGTAATACTGGTAATTGTTGTGGACTTAGTGCACATATGTACTCGGTAAAAGTTATTAACAATACACAAAACTCACTTCCATAGGGGTTTAGGAAAGATGATTAGTAGGCTGTCTTATTCCCATTTCTTTTCTAATTTTATGTTGAAAAATACTAGTTCTCGGACTCAAACCCAACAATACTAGTATCCAATAATAGGAAAAATCTTCAACCAGGATAAAACTCTAATTGGACTCATTGAGCAAAATATCTCGTTAAAATTATTGCCAAATCTAACGGTAACCGGCTCGCTCACTTAAAAAAAAGTTGATATTGAAACTCACTGCACTCATTTATAGTCCATTTCAATTTAATAAACATCGAATGTCAGAGTCAGTACATATTCACAAAAATCACACACTTATCCGATTAAATCCACGTAAGATTAACACAAAAACTGCCTAAAGTGTATAATTATCTAACTAGCACGACAATAGTTGACTCAAAATATATAGAGGTAATTAAAACAAGATTTTGTGAATAAAGAATGCTAACTGAGTCATATTGTCTCCTTTGATAATCCAACTCTGCACCGCGATCTATATCCTCAATTACCAAGATTGAGCGATTAGTTGTTGAGAGCAATATACTTCTCAAGCTTTCATCTGTAAGCGGACCGGAAAGGTTCAAAACATAGATGTTAAACTTGAGGTAATTAGCCATGGCAGCAATCAAGCTTGATTTGCTGGTACCCGGTGGGCCATAAAGCAAATACCCACGCTTCCATGTGTAGGGAATTAACCCAAAATTCCCAACTTGTGAGAAACAAAAAAAATAGAGAAAACACACGCCAAAGAAAAACAATCATACACACAAGACAATATTTACGTAGTTCGGCAATTTGCCTACGTCCACGGAGTTGCAGGGATTTCACTATTATCAGGAAAAAAAATACAAAGTGCGGCTACAATGCTTTCAGTCTCTCAAGAACGACAACAACAACAACAACAAAACCTTAATCACCAAAATCGGTTTCTATATCCTGCGCACAGGATTCACAATGGGCTACAAAACGGGCCAAAAAATTTTCTCTGGCTTTGGCCAACAGGCCCAAGCCTTCGCTCTATGGACTAAGCTTCAGAAAATCTCTCATTAAAAATCACGCAATATTATTCGGGTTAGGTCGAGTCGTCAAACCAGATCAAACAAAACTAGGCTCCACAAAGCCCAACAAATCTCCTACTTGGAGACTAGTTCAATCACTAACATCAACCGCAATCCTCCAAAACACAATCCCTCATCCTTGCAACTCATCCTCCTGTCCTCAAGCTAGAAGACCAACTGAAGCTGCACACAGCTTCAGCTTCTTAATAGTGACATCCTTAGTCAACATGTCAGCCGAGTTCTTGGATCCACAAATCTTCTCAAGTATTACCAGCTTATCTTCAACAAGGTAACGAATAAAGTGGTATTTTGTCTATATATGCTTCGATTTTGAATGAAAAGATGAATTTTTGGCAAGAAAGATTGCACTCTAATTGTCATTGTGTAGAATGCCCATCTCTTGCTTCTTACTTAATTCATCTAAGAAACCATGTAGCCAAATCATCTCCTTTCCAGCTTCAGTTGCTGCAACATACTCAACTTCTGTAGTAGATAAAGTAACAATCTTTTGTAGATTTGAAGCTTATGATATAGCTGTACCACCCAAAGTAAAAACAAACCCAGTAGTACTCTTTCTACTATCAATATCACCAGCAAAATTAGCATCTACATAACCCTGCAGTTTCAAACTTGCACCTATGAAGCAAAGACATGTATCTGATGCACCCTTCAGATATCTCAGAATCCACTTGGCTGCCTCCCAATGCTGCTTTCCTGGCCTACTCATGAATTTGCTCACAATTCCCACTACATGTGCAATGTCTGGCCTTGTACACCCCATAGCATACATCAAGCTGCCAATAGCTGAGGCATAAGGCACCTTGCTCATATAGTCCCTTTCCTCTTCTATCTTCGGTGACTGTTCTTTGCTTAGTTTGAAATGACTACCCAAGGGTGTGCTCACTGGTTTAGCTTCATTCATGTTGAATCTGCTAAGAACTTTCTTCACATACTCTAACTTTGTAAGCTTTAATATACCATTAGTCTTGTCTCTAATGATTCTCATACCAAGGATTTGCTTTGCAGCTCCCAAATCCTTCATTGTAAACTGTTTGGACAATTGCTTCTTCAGATTATTAATCTCCTCAATGCTAGACCCTGCAATAAGCATATCATACACATACAACAGTAATATGATGTAAGAATTGTCAAAAGACTTAACATAGCAACAGTGATCAACTTCACATCTCTTGAACACAATTCTATGCATAAAACTGTCAAATTTCTTGTACCACTGTCTAGGAGCTTGTTTTAGGCCATACAAGCTCTTTCTCAGTTTGCAGACTAGATTCTCTTGTCCTTGAACAATGAACCCTTCTGGCTGAATCATGTAAAGGTCTTCCTCCAAGTCACCATGAAGGAATGCCGTCTTCACATCTAACTGCTCAAGATGTAAATTTTCTGCAGCCACCATTCCCAGTACCAGTCTAATTGTTGATATCTTCACAACTGGAGAAAATATTTCTGTGTAGTCAATGCCCTCCTTCTATTGGAACCCTTTAACAACTAATTTGGCATTGTAACATTTGCTACCATCATGCTCATTCTTTATTTAGTATACCCACTTGTTGTGCAAAGTCTTCTTTCCTACTGGCAATTCAATCATTTCCCATGTCTGATTCCCCAACAAGGAATCCATCTCATCCTTCATGGCTAACTCTCACTTGCTTGAATTCTCATCTTGCAAGACTTCATCATAACACTCTGGCTCACCACCATCAGTCAACAAGAGATAATTTAGAGTGGGTGAATAACGCTGTGGAGGTCTAATGTTCCTGGAAGATCTGCGGACTTCAGCTACAAGTGTACTTTGATCTACTTGTGAATTTACATTCTCCTTATCTTCTTCACCCCTTTTCAGGACAGTACTTTCAGTCAACTCATCTAAGTTGACAAATTCATATTTCTTTTGACCTATCTCTGTAACATTTGATACTACAATTAACTTGTCCTTGTACATAACCTGTTCATTAAATATCACATTTCTACTTTTGATGATTTTCCTGTTTTGTTCATCCCAAAACCTATAGCCAAATTTCTCATCACCATAGCCAATGAAAAAACATATTTTAGACTTTGCATCAAGTTTACTACAAGCATCAGAATCAATATGAACATAAGAAACACAACCAAAAACTTTTAAATGTGAAAGCTTTACCTCTTTACCGCTCCAAACCTCCTCAGGAAGTCTGAACTCCATGGGAACTGATGGTTCTCGGTTTATCAAGTAAGTTGCAATGCTAACAGCATCAGCCTAGAAAGTTTTTGGTAGTCCAGCACGTAACCTCATACTCCTAGCACGCTCATTGAGAGTTATGTTTATGCGCTCAGCCACACCATTCTGCTGTGGTGTCCCAAGAATGGTCTTCTCCATCCTAATTCCCTATGCAGCACAATACTCATTGAACCCTCCATCTATGTACTCTCCTCCATTATTTGACCTCAGTCATTTTACTTTCAAACCTGTTTCTGTCTCAACCATGGCCTTCCACTTCTTAAAAGTTTCAAATACATCAGATTTATTTTTCAGAAAATAAACTCATACCTTTCTACTTGAGTCATCAATGAAAGTGATGTAGTACCTTGAACCTCCAAAGGATGCAACCGGAGAAGGCTCTCACAAATCAGTGTGTACTAACTCCAATTTTTTAGCATTCGGTGTCCTGTCAGTTTTCAAGAAGCTCACCATTTTCTGCTTCCTTAAGATGCAGTTTTCAGACATGTCAAACTCAACAAACTTTAATTCTGGTAGTTTCCCTTTTGACAGCAGCATCTTCATCCATTTCTCACTCATGTGACCAAGTCTGCGGTGCCATAGGCTTGTATCAATACTTGCTTCAGCAACTGCAATTGTGTCTCTTGGACTTGAGGTCATATACAAAGTACCAGTCTTCTTTCCACGAGCCAATACTCTGACTCCCTTTGTAACCTTCCAAATACCACCAACAAATAGTATTGCATGCCTTTCATCATCAAGTTGTCCAACAAAAATCAGATTCCTCCTCAGGTCAAGAATATGTCGAACCTTCTCTAGTAACCAAATAGATCCATTGGGCAACAATATCCGAACGTCTCCCATACCTACAACATCCAAGGCTGAACCATCAGCCAAATACACCTTACCAAAATCACCTACAACATAATTCTGTATGATTTCTCGGTGTGGTATGAAACGAAGCTCCTGAGTCCAAAACCCAATCATCAAGTGGACTGTCTACTGCAAGAAGTAATGCATCATGTACCTCTTCTATTACAACATTAGCAGAATCGTCTTCATTCTTCTTCTTAGGACTTTTGCATTGCCTCCTAAAGTGACCTGTTTTCTCACAGTTCCAGCATTGTACTTGTTGGCCTGATCTAGATTTACTTCTATTCCGATTAGAATTTCTGGATTTTGATCTGCCTCGATTTGAATTTCTATCATTATCTCTGCCTCTTGTCTCAAGGTTTAGGACAGAATCAGATCCTGAGGTTTCACCTGCATTTCTTCTGCGAATCTCCATAGCCAGAATTAAATCTCATATATCATTGTACTTGAGCTTTTCCTTTCCTGTAGAATTGTTTATTGCCATCCTCATTGCCTCCCAACTGTTTGGCAAAAAAGCCAAGATGATCAGAGCACGAATCTCATCATCAAAATCAATTTCTACAGATGAAAATTGATTTGTAATAGTGTTAAATTCATTCAAATATTGTGCTACTGATGCGTTCTCTGCCATCTTCAAATTGAACAATTTCTTCATCAGATGCACCTTATTGTTTGCTGACGGCTTTTCATACATACCAGACAAAACTTTCATCAGATCGGTTGTGGTCTTCTCCTTTACAACATTGTGTGCAACAGACTTAGACAAAGTTAACCTAATAACTCCCAGTACCTGTTTGTCAAGAAGAGCCCATTCCTCAGCCTTCATAGTCTCAAGTTTTGTCCCCAAAAGAGGTAGATGCAATTTCCTCCCATAAAGATAATCTTCAATCTGCATCCTCCAATACGCGAAGTCTGTGCCATCAAAATTTTCTATTCCAGATGCCTTTCCTGCTTCCTTTGCCATTACTCCCACTCAAACCTAACCCTAGGCTCTGATACCAATTGTAGGGAATTAACTCGAAATTCTCAACTTGTGAGAAACAAAAAAAATAGAGAAAACACACGCTAAAGAAAAACAATCACACGCACAAGACAATATTTACGTGGTTCGGCAATTTGCCTACATCCACGGAGTTGCAGAGATTTCACTATTATCAAGGAAAAAATACAAAGTGCAGCTACAGTGTTTTCAGTCTCTCAAGAACGACAACAACAACAACAACAAAACCCTAATCACCAAAATCGGTTTCTATATCCTGTGCACAGGATTCACAATGGGTTACAAAACGAGCCAAAAATTTTTCTCCGGCTATATCCTGTGCACAGGATTCAGAAAATCTCTCATTAAAAACTACGCAACATTATTCAGGTCGAGTCGAGTAGTCAAACCGAATCAAACAAAACTAGGCTCCACAAAGCCCAACACCATGTCTTGCCAACATCCTCATATAAGTCCTTCCTTCCAAGAAACCTGTCCAAATCATCCATGAGCATCTCCTTCTACTTTGGGTCCATTGCCAACTTCTCAAACGTAATTGGATGTTTAAGAACAGCATAAATCCAATGTCCATCTCGATCATGAGGGACGGAACCACGAAAGCCATTATCACGGGTATAAAGCTTTACCACGTTGTAGTCGTTTTGAATTCTCTCATAACGTTCTACTATATCAGGTAAATAAGACTCTAGCACTTCTTTTTCGAATCCCTTATCAAAGGAAAGCTCCAAATATCTGTCAGTATTACGGTGAACGGCCTCTTTTACAGCATGTAACTTCCATTTGAGTGTAATTCCAATAAATTTATCAATAACCTCTTCATTCTCGACGATATCAATGGTTGATTCATTTTGCCCATCTTCTTTGTTTACCTTGAAACGTTTTGGTTTTGTTGAATTAGAAATCAGGGTACGTAGGTGGGCTCTAGCAGCTTCATAGATTTGGTTGCTAATTTTGAGATTACCTTTCTCTTCAATGACGACAGTGACTTGAGGCGTAGAGAGTCTAGAGAGCCATTTTTCATACAGGGAGACGAGATAATTGCTGACTGCAGAAGGTATGTGTTCTTTTACAATGGGACTTAGTACAATCACGACAGCAGCTGTGAAAAATGGTGCCAATGATGTAAGCATCTCCCTGTAAGTAAACATGGTTTGAGGGTATGGTTGTTCTTTCAAATCCTGTAAAAATGTGAAGAATGTGGTCAGTGATACAACCTTTTTATGGCTTGACGGCTGCAATACAGGAGTTTAGACACGAAGTATTTCTTGGTTTTGTTTATGCAATCTGTTTAATATTATGAAAGTTTTGAGATACTTCACAAAGAGGACATCTGCCATAAATTTTTTGTGATAAATCTCCATCTGTGTTAATGAAATTTAAATATAACTTGAAGCAAAAAATTAATAATAGAAATCACAAGCACTAAGAAAATTAATCACACAAGAACACATTACGTGGAAATCCTTGTAATATAGAGGGACTAGAATAAAATAGAGAATGCAATGCTCAGTTTATGTCCAAAAATTAATTTCACAATAAAATTTGAAAAACACAATAATACCTTTCTAGATACCCAGTAAAACCAATATCGCAACAAGATCTCCGCTCTAAACAAGGCAATTTTTTTTTCCCCACTTCACACAGCTTGCACTCTCTGCATGTTTATCTCTATTTACATGCCATTTTATAGGCCCAGCTGCGTCACTATTCCTGAGCGTGTGAGAGATTAACTGAGTGTGAACGCTGAGGAGGTGAAAGGTAAATTGAGAAACTTTATAGGCACGTTTACTAAACTGTAATGATAATTACATAGGAATAGGAATATGTATTATAAGGAATACAAGATGTTGTAATGTAATACTTATTACAATTCATTTATTTGATGACAACACAACATAAAACCTTGAAGACAATATAATGAGAACATTTTAAATCAAACTTAAGATATATTTTAGGAAATATCTTACTCATATAATTATATATCTTAAAAAGTAATATTTTTTAAATTTGAAAGAGAGATTAGTTATTTTTTATGATTTTTTATTTTCATAATTGTTATGTGCATATAAAAAGTTTGTTTATTTGGAAATATATATATATTAATTTTAGAAATTAATACACCTACTAAGGAATAGCTATTACAACCCTTTTAGAGATGAATAACTATTCCTCATTTTAAATAATAGATATTCATAAGAAATGACTATTCTCTTTAATAAAAATAAAACTAAACTACTAAATAGCTAAATCATATAAATAACTATTATATTACATAGCCTATTACAGTCTACCAAACTTGTCCTATGAGTGTGAAAATGATAAGTGAAAGGAAATGCATGGTTGAGAGCAAAAAAAATGAGATAAAAAAATATCTAACCGGAATGACGCGGTTTCGTATTGATTCCATCTAGTTTTACATAGATAAGGAAATGAAAAGTATCTCTTGTGTCTGGTTGGATTTACCCGTTAACACAACCCTTCTTTTATCTTTAAATATTTATGTAGCAACATCAACATGTATTGTTTACTATATTGATATAGACAATGCCGGCTCTACAGGGTAAGCAATTAATGCAGTCGCCTAAGGTCCCAAGTAGAAAAAAATCCCCAAATTTTAATTTAATTAAGCTAAAATACTAGCCATTATGTAAAATATTATTTTTTTATCAAGTAGGAATGTTACGTTAACAACATTTTTCACAATATTTTTACAACAAATTTTAAGTAGTAGGTTATTAGAGACTATTACTTGTTGATAACAAAATATATAATTTCAGTAGTGAGTTCAATTTAGAACTAGTAACAACTTAACAATTAGGATTTGTTGTGAAAAATATTGTGAATGTAGTACATCTAAAAAAAAGCAATACAAAAAAAAAATTTACAACGTTTTCTACAATAATTGAGTTGACAAACTTTTATTAGTTTTTACCTAGGTTCACCACTAATATTACTCTTTTACTTACCACTATCGATCTATCATATCAACAGGTGTGAAAGTTTTGTCAATTTTTTGTATCTACAGACTTTCTAAAAAAATCTACATTATTCAAGTTAATTAGTAATAATTTTGCATCTAAAACAAGATAGTAGAATTTAAGTAATATTTTTTTTTTAAAGTCATTTAAATATATAAAAGGCCTCAGTTTCAATTTTCGCCTTAGGCCCCCAAATGCATCAAGCCGCCTCTGGATATAGATGAGCTACTGGTGCGTGTCTTTTAAGTGTTTTGTTTGCTGCAAATTGCGCAATGAGAATGCTAACATACACAAAAATAGTAGTGTGTTTGAAAGAAAATACTACTCTTGTCTCTTTCAATTTTTTTCTTCTACTTCTATTTCTTCAAGATTATCCCCAATGCAACCACTACAACAAATCTGACTTTTTTCAAGGGTCAAAACCCTTAAAAAAAAGTATTAAAAAACCTTGAAAAAAATTATTTTAAGAGACCAATTGACCCTTGATAACCTTCGAAACATATACCGTCAAAAAGGAAATTTTGAAGGCTTTCGTGGCCCTCAAAACAATTGCTCTAAACCAATAATTCACTTTATAAATAAACCCAATTCACGCTGTGGATGAACCCAACCAAAACAAATAAACCCCCCTAGTTTCATCCCCTTTCAACTAACCTCCACTATCAGTAATCTCCCTCTCAATTTCCACAACCCAAAGCTGGGACCCATGAACCAAACATTCCCATAATCCCATGGCAACACCCAATCACAAACCGAGCAAACCTATAACCAAAAGCTCCAAAACCCAGTCTACGTCATTTAAGCCAAGGCCTCTAGATTTCCTTTTCATATGAACTTAGACTTCATTTTTTTTCCCTCTTTTTCTTTCCACTCACCAAAAATATCCCCCTACAGCACATAACTAGCTCTGCCATACCCAACCAACCTCACCCTCAGTCAACCAACAGCAACAATCACACACACCACACATTAAACACAAAAACTGCACACACATACAGTGCAAATGATGAAACTTGTGGTCATAGACATGAAAACTGAAAAATACAAGAAGCTTACTAAATTTCTCTAATATATAGGCCTCTGATGTAACTAATATTGAATATAGCAATTCAGAGCAGATTCCTCGTCTGTTTCAAATTTCAATTAGCATAACACAACCATTAAATTTCTCGATCTTAAATCTCTAAGATCTAGCAAAAAATTAAATGAGAAATAATTTCCATTTGGTTGAACCAAATTTTTCATGGAGTACTCGAAACAGAGTATGAAGTAACGAAAAATAATTCTATGGATTTTCTAAAAGAAAATAGATTCTAAAGCGAATGATCAATTAGAAATTGAAATAGGGAAATTGATGATGAGCTCAGTTTTCTGAGAAATGTGAAACGAAAATCATGGGGAAATTGATGAAAAAGTGTGGGTAAACCAAAAAAACAAAAAAATCAAAGACGAAATTAGGGTTTGTGATTTGTACCTAATTGGAGCTGAGAAACACAATGCCAAGAGAGATGAAGAGTCACAAAACCGAGATCAACTCATACCTAATCTGAGCTGTGCGATTACATACCTAATCGATGATTGTTGAACTCTATGAGATCTCCATGATCGTCGAGCTCTATGAGATTTCCATGCGCTTTGTGAGATTTCTATGCTTTCTCAATTTCAGGCTTTTAGCGAAAGAGTGATAAGAGCTCTATGCATTTGTTAGTTACGTTCTGGGTTATATTTTTAAATTTTGTTGTGGGCCTTTTTTAAGTGATGAAAATTTTGTTGTGGGCTTTTTTCAAGGGCTGAAAAATTTGTAATATTTTATGAAGGGTTGTGGGCTAAAAAAACTGGCGTGTTTTTTTTTTTTTTTTTTTTTTTTTCACATTTATTTAAAGGGTGTTTTAACTTATTTTGACAGACCAAATAACCTTTGAAATAAAGTATGCCGCATTTGTATTTATAGATTGCATCGACAGATTTTAGTAAACCCTCAGGTTGAAATAACTAAAGTTTGTTGTAGTGAACCTCATATGACTTTTGTCTCTTTCATTTTGGACAAATTTGTCCCTATGCAACGTTCTGTTTTTTTTCTTTTGCCTTTTGTCTCTTTCGTGTTTTTTTCTTCTACCTCTGTTTCTTCAAGATTGTCCGGTGTGCAACCCCGTATGGTTTTTTGTCTCTTTCATTTTGGAAAAAATTGTCCCCTGGGCAATGGTCTTTTCTTCTTTTTTTCTTTTTTTTCCTGTTCATCTACTTTATTATTATTATTTTTGGTTATTTTTATCCTTTTATTTTCTCTTATTTGTTTTGGTTTCTTTCACTTCTATTATTTTAATAGCCACATCAATATTTAGTGTGTCAACTATGCACTAACATGTAGGTGATTTTCAGTACTGAGATGATGATAAGAACTATGTTGAAAACAATTTGAAAAAAATATAAGGACCAAAAATAGGGACTAAAAAAGAAGAAGGGGCGAAATGGAAACTCACCAAAAATGTTAGGACTAAAAAAGTATTTTCTCCTTATTTATTATTACAAGTTACAACACACGTTATATCCAATTTTTTATTTTTTGTTTCTAATCTATATCTATTAACTATATAAAAAGAGTCAATGCCTCTAACTATACAGCTTTTGTTTTGTTCAACTTTTGTGTTTTGTAACAAGACAAAAAGGTGAGTTTAGGTGAGAAAGAAAATTTTTTAATATTAAAAATGTTATGTTTACAATATTTTCACAATAAATTCTAAGTGACAAGTTATTATTGATTATTATAGGTGGGAAAAAAATAATTTCAGTGGTGGGTTCACATAAGAATCATAACTTACCATTGAAGATTTGTTGTAAAAATATTGTAAAAACGCGGTAGACACAACACTTATTATTTAATACTATTACTTAAAAGCCTTAAAATAAAGAGAAATCAAGTTTAAAAGACCAAAAAAAAAAAAAAAAAAAAAAAAAAAAAAAAACCCGGTAAAAGAAGGGGGGATATCCCTTCTTGGTTTAGTGATTAGTCAATTGCTTAGCTGAAACTCACCATTTCGGCTAGCCTTTTTTTTTTCCTTTTTTTTTTTATTTTTTGTATTCTAATATATCATACTAGCCTCATTACATGCACTTTGCATGTGCGATGGGGCTCTTTTTTTATTTATTTTGTCTAGAGTACGTGAGATTAGGAATTAAGGAAACCGGAAATTCAAAAACAAAAAACAAAAAAAAATTAAATAAAAGAACTTGGTGAGTCGATAAATTAAAAAAAAAAAAAAAAAGTTGGAACGTGGTCTTGAGAGAAATATCAAAGTGGACTGAGAATTTTTTTTTTTTTTTTTTAATTTTAATTTTTGGATAAGTTTGTTTTGAAGACATGGACTAGTAGGAGAGTGTCCTATTTTTTATGCATTTTACGTGGAGTTGGAGATATATTTTTACCGGATTTCCCTCAAGTTTTGTCCTCATTAAACGTAGGGTCTAGGGCTATTTTTGAACCACATAAAAGTTTAATCTAAAAAAGAGAATCCTATTATAAATAGTATAGATGTACTAACATTGGTTTGAGCTCGCTTTAAAAAATATATATTTATATGTGTTGACACATTATTTTGGTTTAGGAATAGTTATATTGACACAACAAATTGTCACCATATTTTCATAATTATTGATTTGTTAGTTCTTTATAGGTCAAAATAAAATAAAATAATCAAATTTTATTGTGAAAATATTGTGATTTTTTGTTGTGTTACAATATTTCACAATTACTGAGGTCTCAATTTCTTATAAGTTAAAATAAAACAATAAAATATTAGACCAAAACTGATGTAGGACGGAATCTACAATTTAATTTTTGTAATTATTTAATTTTGATATTTTATGTAAAAAAAAAAAAAAAAACGTTATTTTAGGTTTAGGTGATTTATTTCCTTATTTTTAGGTGCTTTTAATGTTTTTTAGATCAAATTTGGTTCCCATTATGGTTAGGTATTAATTATGAATTATTTTAGAATATATTTTCTTGTAAATAAGCCACTAAGTCTTTAAACATTTTTCAGTATTATTGATATTAATAAAAATTCAAACTATTGTCTATTCTCTCTCTGGTGGATTCCAAAACCCTTTCTTCTTGTGGAATCAAAGACCCCTGTGGATTCAAGGTTATTTTCGGAAGCAAACATGTTTTTTATTTTTTTTCTAGAAGTAGACATGTTCTACTTCTTAATGCTTATGTATCCTGCATCAATTGGTATCAGAGCCTTGACTTATCCTGGTCTAGTGGCTAATGAATGTGACGGTAACAATTCTGATGACAGAAAACTTAGCAAGTATTACATGACGTACAGCTAGCACTCACAAATATCTTTGCCAGGATGTCGTCATTGAATCATGGAAACAACAGAGATAACTATCGGGGAGACATAACTCACTGGCAACTCAACGGTAAGCAAATTTCATATAAGCCTTACAGAAGAATTACAAGTTATAATGATTATTTTTATAAAGTAGATTTTCTCGATTGGTTACTTGATCTATAGGATTTATTTGACTATGAGAATATTTGTGATGAGGGAAAAGTTAAACTTGCTTTGTATAAACTTAGGAAGTATGCCTTACGTTGGTGAGAACAAATACAAATTGATATAATCCAACAATGTAAAGACAAAATTCGTTCATGGCCAAGAATGAAAAAGATGCTTGCTATGAAATATTATCCTTAGGATTGTGATGAACTTTTTTCGTATACAAAACAAGATTATCATTGGCCAAAAAGTTCACACTTGAATTATTTTGAAGAACCATATATTCCACCATTAAGAGAAGAACTGTATGTTGAACAACATATTTTTCATGAAGAAAATATAGAAATTTCTAAGGAAATTAATGAAGACATTGTTATAGAAGAAGAATCTAAAATTAAGATTGTGTAGGAGATTAATAATGACCCTATTATAGAGAAAGATATTGAAGTCGAGATGATAGAAACAATTGAAGAAGAAATTGAAGATGAAAGTTTCAAGGATTTCAATGAAATCAAATCATATGATTGTCAATCTCAAGATCCTTTTATTTTGATGGTAAGTGATACACCGAAGTTTATTGATTTTATTGGGGTTGATAGATTTGATTCAATTGTCAGTTCTTAGTTGGTAAATCTCTACAATTACATGAAGACCAAAGAAAAAGAAAGTTAATTTTATTTGTTTATCCCATTAATGAGTTGCAAGTATAGAAAGAAGATCAAGGGGCTCAAGCATTCACAGTATTTGTTTATTTGGGGCGGAAGATTTCAGGTTTCAAAGATAGACTCGAGGACAAGTTTATTTCAAGTGGAAGCGTCTGATGTATGATAGAATCTACAATTCAATTTTTGTAATTATTTAATTTTGATATTTTTACGTTAAAAAAAAAATTTATTTTAGGTTTAGGTGATTTATTTCCTTGTTTTTAGGTGTTTTTAATGGTTTCTAGGTCAAATTTGGTTTCCGCTATGATTAGGTATTAATTAGGAGTTATTTTAGAATAATTTTCTTGTTTGTCAAGTTTTACAAAGCTCCTAAATAGGCCTTTAAGGCTGTAAAAGTTTTTCAGTATTATTGATATTAATAAAAATTCAGACTTTTGTCTATTGTCTCTCTGGTGGATTTCAGAACCCTTTCTCCTTGTAGATTCAAGGAACTTTCGTAGATTCAAGATTATTTTCAAAAGAAAACATGCTTTGTTTCTTGTTTTCTAGAAATAAACGTATTCTGCTTCTCGAAACTTCTGCATCCTGCATCAAAAACCCACCACAACTGAAAATAAATATTGTGATTAGGTAATTTTGTATATGTCACAATATTTTCATAACTACTGAGGTGTAAGTTCCTTATAATTCAAAATAAAAATAAAATAAAATATTAGATCAATTGCAACCACAAATAAAAATAAATGTATTGTGAAATTGTTGTGACATTTTGTTGTATTCTTAGACTTCTTTTTTGGCTTAGTCAATTTTGGTGAGCCAAAATTCACTATTTCATGCACAATTTTCCTTAACTGTGTTTTTTTTTTTTGGGTATTGTTTTGTTTTGTGTCTTTTATTACTTTTTTTATGCACCACTTCAAGTTATATATATATATATATATATATATATTTATATTGTTTTATGCACTCAAAAACTTGGGAAAAATTCCATTTCTCCCCATTATGGAAGAATGTTTGTCACAAATACTACCACCATAAAAAAAATATTTTGTATTTTCAATGTACATAAGCCGTCACAAGTGCTAATAGTTCCAACGGTTTTTCTTCGGTCGTCGTAAATAATACTTCATTAGCGGCGAACATTTTTATGCCATTGTAAAAAGTAAGGCAGGAACACTTCCCTCCAAAAAAAATCATATTTTCGATAAAAAATAATAGGCCTTTTCGGCAAACTCATTTCGCCGTCACAAATGTTTTAATATTTGACAAGTAATTGTCGATGAAAGACACTTGCCATTGAAAAAGCTAGTTTTTCCAATAGCTTTTTGTAGTCGTCGAAAAAGTTTCATCACAAATAGCAATCTTTTTTATAGATATCAGGTCGAGCTTGATTGTCCTCAAAGAAAAATTTGTTACGTGCATTCCATATGGCCCATGCAAGCACTACCCAAAGCTCCATTTCCTCAATAGGTAGCCTCTCCAGTATACTTCGTGTCAACGGGAAAAAATCTGAGGCATGGGCATTGCTTTTCTAAATCTTTCCTCTGACCAAGGCCCACACATTACGAGCTAAAGGGCAATCCCACAGAATATGGCAAACAGTTTCTCTTTGTTGGCAACACATAGCACAAAGAGGCTCCACTTGCTCCTTCTTCTAGCATATGTTGTCCCGGGTTGGCAAGAGATTAGAGCATGCCCTCCACAAAAAGTTCCTTAGCTTTGGAGGAATGTTGAGTGACCACACCGCCTTCCAAACCCTTAGTGGCAGCACCAAGTGTAGTTCAAGGTGGTCACATGACCGCCTTGACTTGATTTTTTTTTTTTTTAATATACCATAAAAAAAATTGAATTTTAAATATGGGTTGTTGACCACCCTAAAAAAAAAAGCTTGACCATCCTAAAAAAATTTGAACACCTTAAATTAGGGGTGTCCAGACCCGACCCACACACACCCGCCGGACCGACCAAACCGCCTGATCTCCACCCGATTTCATCCCGAACCGACGCTTCTGTCAATCGGTTACGGGTTTCCGTGCCCAAGACCTGACTCCAGCGGGTCGAGTGGCAGTTTTCTTCTCCAAAACCCGAGCCACCCGACCCGACTAATGTTATATACAAATTCGGCCAACTTTGGCAAGATCAAGTTTATATTCAAGGAGATCTGGCGAGATCTCGACCGTATTTGGTAAGATCGAGCTTAGATTCGAGGAGATCCGGCAATATCAAGCTTCGATTCGAGGAGATCTGGCCTGGCCAAATCCCAGCAATTTTTAGCTAAAAAATGTAGAATCTGGCGAGAAAATGCAAAATCCAGCGAATATTTCCAGAATCCGGTGTGTTTATCCAAAATCCGGCAAATTTTCCAGATTCTAGCGACGCTTTTTTTTCTTTCCAAATTTCAATGCTTTCTTTATTCCAGCAACCGACCCGGCCCGACCAACCCTCACCCTCACCTGAAACCGACTCGACCGATTTTTCCAGCGGGTCGAGTCCGGGTTCCTCCGCCCTCCACCCAACGCTGGAGGGTCAAGTCCGGGTTGGGTCCAAAACCGACTCGGCCCAACCCATGGACAGCCCTACCTTAAATAACAATTTGAGCCCATTAAAAATTAAATTAAAATTTTCCAAAATTTTGGTTGGTTGATTATTGAACCAAAAAATTGCAAGAAATGTTATGTTCATAACATTTTCACAAAATTTTCGCAATAAATCCTAAGTAGCAAGTTGTTACTAGTGGACAAAAAAATAATTTCGGTGGTATGTTCAAATTAGAACTAGTAAAAACTTACCACCTAGGTTTTGTTGTGTATATATTGCAAAAATGTTGTGGATGTAGCATTTTCAAAAATGTCCCAAACAAACAAATTAGCCTAAAAGCCCAAATCTAACATTTAAATTGTGTTTTCAAAGGGCATATTTTAAAATCAGTATTTAAAAAAAAATGCACACTTTTCAAATAACTAGTCTGTTAGTGCTTGCTTTAGTCTTTAGCCAAATTTTTTGGATTTATGTAATACATTTTTTAAAAAAGGTAATGTATTTTGTTTATATTGTTACCTATTTAGGAAAAATGTTGGTAATTGAAAGGGAGATCAGTAGTTTAATGATTGCTTAATTGTGTATATTGAAAAAGATATAGTTGATAACATTGATAGTGAACTATCATATCATACAACGATTTCAAAATATAAAAACTTGTAAAGGAAATTTTAAAACTTTATGTATTTGCGCATTTTTTTGTGTGATTAATATATTCAAGTTCTATTATTATTATTATTATTATTATTATGACCACCCTGAAAAAAATTACTGGAGCCGCCACTAAAACCCTCCCATCCACACTTGCCTCAGAGTAGTCACCAGTTGGAGGGTAAAGTAGTCTCTACACCACATTTATTTCTATATATTAAAAGGTTTAGAAATTTAGTTATGGCTTCAAAAAATATCAAAAAGGCCCCTAATTTAATTTGATAATCATTATTCCTAAAAAATAAAAAATAGGGTTAAAATTGTAATTCAACAAAATTCAACAAAAAAAAAAAAAAAAAAACTACCTAAGTAACTTTTTTCCTAAAAATTAGCACACACATTCTATTTAAATATATCTCACACACGTTTGACATATTTTTTCCTAAAAACTAGTACACACTAAACCCAATCGTTTACTCCTTTTCAAATCTTAAATTTTAGCTTACTAAAAATCTCTTCCTATGTAACCTCACTAACAATATACAAATTCAAATTGAAAAATTATAGTAAACTAGGAAAAAAAAAAAAAAAAAGAAGAGTCTTATCGCACTTACGGAGTACGTGTGATAAGGCTAGTATATATAATTCTTTTAGCCATGAATAAACATGGTTGAATAAACTGGCGGCTCCACATTACAGCCAAGGTGGTCACAGAACCACTTTGACATGAAAAAAAAAAATTTATTATTATTCTATATAAAATTTTAAAATTTTATGATTTTTTTACCCTTAAAAAAATGTGTGATCACCCTAAATTCTTTTAAGCCCAATATAATTAAACCTTGGACAATATTTAGCAACAAATTAACTTGGTAGTAGACTAAGTTAATTAGATATGAATTTTGACAAATCCATAATTACACTACAAAAAAAGCTGCCTACAGAAGCGTTTTTTTAGTGGCATTAGCAGAAAACGATGCTATAGGCATATCTATAGCTGCATTTGTCAAACACTGGCCTATAGCAACGTTTTCAAGGGCCTATTGGAGCGTTTTACAAATGCTGCTATAGGCTATAGCCAGTGTTTACAGAACACTACTATAGCCAAGCAAAAAAAAAAAAAAAAAAAACCACAACGTTAAAAAAAGAGTCCACCAAAAAAAAAAAAAAAATTTATGTCCTCCATCTAATGTAGTGATAGATTACTTTTTTTTTTTCCTTATATCCTCCATGCTTGCAAAAATTCAAAAAGATCAAAGATCAATAGCTTATGTCATCAATCAAATATTTAAATTTTGAGTTTTTGTAGTCTAAAGTTATACGTAAAAAAATAAGTTTATGGATCAAATCGTAAATAACATCCAATTGACATGAAATTTGACATGTATTTTAAGAACATAAAGAATATACAATTCAATTGTTAGATTTTCAAAATATGTAGTCATGTTAATTTGTTTAGTGAAAATTGTAGTCTTAGGCTATAACTAAGTTTGTAGTCAAATTTTGTTCTCAAACATTGTTCCTCTTAACAATATATTGAGCCCTTACAAACAAAAAGAAAAATCCAAGAAAAATTTTATTTAACTAAAATTTTGAAAAAGATATAGCTTGCAGCATTGATAATAAGATTATCATGCAACAATTTCAAAATAAAAAATTTCGTAGAAGGAAATTTTAAGACTATATGTATTTTAGTTTTTTTTTTTTTTGTCAAAATATAAATTTATCTTTTTATTAGATATTGTTTAGTTTAAGTTTCTTCACGACCACCCTGAGAAAATTCCTAGAGCCACCATTGGTTGAGTGTTAGGTTTTTTTACAATAAAAGACTATAAGAGTCAACTGACTTCATAAGTACAACTGATTTGAACTCACTCTTTCTTATTTATTGAAAAATTTACCATGGATTGTTTCTTTGGTAAATAATCTGCCATGTATTATTGAAAAATGAAACTTGCGATGAAAGTGAAGACAAAATAATTAAGTATTAATAATGAATTTCACATTGTCAATTACCGTGTCTAATTCATCACTAAAAGTAAGTGTAAATGAAAAAATTAGAGTACATCGTAATGAATTTCATATATATATATATATATATATATATATATAGTAAAAATTAAAATATACTTAAACAGGAAGATCCTATGAAGCTTCACTATTCATTAAGATTGGCTTTGGGCCCCGCTCTCTAAAAGAACAATACATTTCAAAACATGAAGTAGGAGAGAGTAGAGAAGGGATTTCATAATTGGCGGGGTTTTAAATAAGACGATTTTTTTTCATTTTTTTTATTTATTTATTTTTTTTTTTTCTATTCTCGACCGAATCTATAGCCTTCATTAGCATATTCATTTTTTGTGGTTTCCCTAATCAAACTAAAAATTACCTATGAACCATGGACAGATGGCGAGTGTTTGATCAAATTGATTGGAGGTTCAGGCATAACAATCGAATTAGCAAAAGCAATGTCTCCTTGCATAATATGGATTCTAAACATTCATGATCTAGATGTGTATAAGTCAAATTACTTCATTAAAAAGGTTCCGCAAAATCATTATATTTCATTATGACAAATCTTTTTTTTTTATTTAAACCACTTCATTTTTTTTATTGGATGCAGATTTTGACAAATCTATTATTTGATTCCATTATCTTTATATATTTTTCATACTTGCAAAATTTCAAAACAATCAAATATCAATAATTATATCATCAATCAAATATTTCAACTAAAGTCTTTATAATTTAAAACTATATATAAAAAATGGGAAGCATCGGGAGAATTGTAAACTGAAGAGAAGCCTTACCCATTGTTGTGAGTCTAAGTGGGTTATATATATACATATGAGAAAGGTCGGCTTAGAACTAATGGTGTGATTACAAATAAATGTTTGATTCTTCTATAAATGGGTAATTGCAAGCCCATATTGATTTCTTTCTGTTTGGATGAATAGCTTACATTTTATATTTCTCTTGCCTTGCCTTGTATTGTTAAGGAATTGGTGTGGGCTTAGGCTCAATTGTTTATACTTTTAGCCTATTATATGATTTGGTTGGTGCCGCTTCGGTTTTTTTATTTTATCTTTTATTCCTTTTGATTATAATCATTCTGAAGCATATTCGTCCAATTTTAAACATATATATATGTATATATTCATCACGAAAACGAACTACATGCTAATGAGAAGAAAATTAATTTATACATAACGATACCCACTCAAAGTTGATATCCATAAATCCATCACAGGCTTATTTCAAGAAAATATAAAGGGGTAAGGCACAAAGACAAAATCTCAAGTGATACCCATGTTCTTAAAAAGAAAAGAAAAAAAAAATTGATACCCATGATATAGATGCATGGATGTGTTCATTTAATCATGACAATTAACATACTAATATAAGCTTGAAAATAATTCTAGCTTTATTATGCATGTCTATAAATATTCATAATCACACATGCATGGTATTCATTATAGCAACTTGAAGCATAAGAACTTTGAAATAAAAAGGGATTTAGAAAGGGGAAGCTTGGATTTGATGAAGGATTATTTTATTTGAAAAGTTTCTAGAATGATTGGGAGGGTATTTGGGTATTTTAATGGTGTTTTTGTTTCTTATTTTTTAGTAGAAGAGGTTATGAATTTATAAAAAATAAGAATAATAAATTTGCTCATACATACTATGAGCATCAGGGTTTTTTCTCCAAAAAAAAAAAAAAAGCATCAGGGTCAAAGCAAATAGTATGCGTTAGCACGTGCTTTGGTTCCCAATTTGGTGCATCCTATTTCGAAAATTGTCCCCCTTTTTGTATATATAGTTTTTAGGTAACAATTTTGTGTACTTGGTTGAAGGCGATCATGAACTCTTTTTTGCTTATTCTTGATATCATTAGAAAGCTTGTATTACATACTTTTTAAAGGTACCAACTTTGTGCTTTGTGCTATGATCAAAAAGTTATTCAATTGAGAATTAGGGTAGTTCAAATGTGAAATTTTTAACATTGATTTTTTTGTCATCCTTGGGGCAATATTTTCTAACAATCTGGGGAACATCAAGCAGAGCTTTATTTAATTATTTAATTATTTTTTTTTTTTTAAAAAGCGTAGAGAAACATGCCTAATTTACTTAGTACCAACTTTTTGGATCACCCATGAGTAATTTGTGACAAATTTATGTACAAAGTGGGCACCTCAAACTTATTTTGAACCATTCTCTATGAGTTTTTGATAGGCCAAGAACGTATTGACCTCTTATGATGAATTAACCAATTAATTAGCCAAGTTAATTAATTAATCCGATTAACATGCAATACACGTGGTAGCACAAACAAAGCACCAACTAAATTAATATGCAGCGGAAAAAAAAAGTTGACATAGTGATTTGTTTACAAATGGGGAAAACCTCCAAAGCAAAAATCTCATCAGGTGATTTTAAGGTCACTACTCCCGAGAATTCATTATTATCACAACAAGCAATTACAAGTAAAGGAATCTCAGTACTTTATACCAACCTACAGTTGAATCCTTACCCCAATACCCAATTGGACTTGTTCTGTAGTGACAATCTCTCCTTTCAATGCACGGCTCCCAGTACGTGACTATCCAATCGATGCACGGATCCCAGTACGTGACTAACCACCAACTTGAGAAGGATGTTGGTTGCAAAGTTCTTCAGTTCATCAACACGATGAAGATCACGAAACTCCTTGGTTACAAAACCCTACGGCATACAGACGCAACAGCTTCTTCAAGAGAAAGATAAACTAAGGCAAATTGTCTCTGGTCACAATATGCTTGTGAAAAACCTTTACATCAAGTTGCACTTACTTGCATCATCTGTGACGGCCCTTAAAACAATCCTTATATATGTTTAGGGTTGTGAAAAAAGAAAACCTAAACAACTATACACAGATTTGTGTGAAATCAAATCTGAAAAACTGATTTTTGTAAATCTCGATAGATAAGTTATCTATCGAACAACTGTCGAGCATCGGGTTGAAGATCCCTTTTAAACCTCGATAGATGCTATCTGTTAAGCTAGCTGTCGAGCTTTAAAATGCAGCATTTCTTCACTTGATTCTTAGACAAATTTGCATGACTTTAACACTTAGACTTGAACTCTTATTCCTTAAAGTATTAAACACATCCTAAATCTACCCAATTACAAGTAAAGTGCATTTTGTCAAAGGATTAGCCAATTCTAGATGACATATGTTCCTAACATGATTCATATATGTCCTAACAGTTTCACATGATTCTTTCCACTTATGTAAACTTATTTTTTGGCATTTTGACCCTTGTTTAGCTCAAATGAAGAGTTGTTAGAAAACTTATGATGCCCATTTACTAGCTCCTTATATCATATCACCCCATTTTGATCCCCAAGATATTTCGAAAGTTTCCAATAATTAACATTTTTTTATATTTTGTAACTATATCCAAGCTAACTTCATTAAAGAATTAAAATCGCAACCCAATATCAAATTAACGGAAACAAATAATAGAGAAACAAAATGAAGCATACATTTTATTATTGGCCATCAATAATGCTTTTATAGTAACCAAAACAAATGTATAAACTTGTGTTTTGAAGAAAAATATATATCTTATTATTCTTTGTTGTTTGCTCTTTTTAATTATCAATAATTTGGAAGAATATGCAACTCTACCACAAAAGATAAATTTGTGCATGTATTTTTTTTTTACAATTTAAAATGAAGTATATATTACTAAAATTGATGTTTTTCTTAAGAAGTATGGTGAATATAGTCTCAATGAATTAATTTTTTAAAATGAAAAAAAAAAATATAACGAGTATATATTAAGTAATTAGAAATAAATATTTTTGATAATTATAATATTTAAATACTTGACTTCTCAAGTTAATTATTTTAGTAAATCAAAAAACTACAAGCTTTATTTCACTATTACAACCACATTAGGTAGAAAAATAAATAAGTTTATTTTTTAAGAATTATCAACCAATAATATTTCAATATAGCAAAAATAAATGTATAAACATATGTTTAAGTGCACTCATTCATCATCACTCTTAGAAAATATCTTTGCACATATGGTAGCATGCGCAACTTCCAGGGAGGTTTGGGTAGCTCTAAACGCATATTCACTTTGCAATCCAGGACTCAAACAATGGAATTTCATTATTAACTTCCACCATGAAAAAGGTAGCTAATCTATTGCTAATTATTTCTCAAGCTCACAATTCTTGTGGACACATTGGTTACTATTGATTAGCCAATTAATGATTTGAACTCAACTCTTTTCTCTTGGCCAACTTTGGATCAAACCATTACTCTTACATCCCTTCAATCACTAACATAGTTGATTCTCTCTCATCTAAGGATTTGTATGACCATCTTTTAGCTTATGACTTTTGTCTTTAGCAAATTTCAAATGATCTTTTTCTTCTAAGTACAAACATTGTACAAGTAATCTTTCTCTTCTAAGTACCAAAGGAATCTCTTTTCATGGTATTTATGGTGGTCACAATCAAATTCACGATAGTTGCTTTCGTACTTTATACACCTGGAATTATAACAGTTCTTGCAATTGTTAGTTCTTGCAATTGTCACCACCATCTCAAATTGGGCAGCAAATTAGGTTTTTGTTATCACCTTGTTTTGATCACCTTAATTTTTTTTTTTTTTTTTCTTTATTAGATAGCTAAAATTGCAAACCTTTATAAACACATAATGTAAGGAAAAAAAAAGTGTACACTTTTATAATTATCCACCGATAATATTTTTAGTGTATAGGCAAAACAAATGCAAAAAATTGTATTTTGAAGACAAATATTTATCTTATTATTTTTTATATCGATTTTACTTGCTCTTTTTAAGTATTATTACTTTAGAAGCACAAAGCAACTTTAGAGCAACAAATTAATTTGTGTTTGTCTTCTTTGGGTTTTTTTTTTTTTTTTTTTTTTTTTTTTTTTAAATTATGATAAAGTATTCACAAATAAAATTGACCTTATCCTTCTTAATAAGTGCGGTGAATTAGTTAGAAATGAATTGACTTTGAAAAGAGTATTAAAAAAGAATATACATTAATTAATCAGTAATCAATATTTTACATACTTTTGTGATGTTTAAATTTTGATTTCTCATAAGTCTGTTTAAGTTAACTTTATTAGTAAGTCAAAATTGTAAACCTTTATGTCACTATTACAGCCATAATATGTAGAAAAATAAATAAGTTTATGTTTTTGGAATCGGCTGGGAATAATATTTTAATATATCATAAATAAATGAGTAAAAATATTTTTATACATATTGTTAAGAGAAGTGTTATGTTTATAAAATTTTTACTACACTTTAACAACAAATATTAGGTGGCAGATTGTTATTGGTTTCAATTTAAAACTTATCACTGAAATTACTTTCTTATCCACTAGTAATTAATAGCAAATAACAATATGCTATTTAGAATTTGTTGTAAAAAAATTGTAGACATAACATTTCTCAGTTGTAAAAGTACAAAAAGGTTAACACAAGGTAATATAGAGCATTAATATAGTACACAAAACATTGTTAGAAACAACCACGTGAGAGGAAAAAGAAAAATCATCCAACTGAAATTAACGAGATTGTTATTCAACACCAAAAAGATAATTATTGTAGTTGACTTACTTTGAGACATGATAAGAAATTCAAGACATTAGCATTTTTTAATAAATTAGAAGAACTTAAATTAGGGACATATTCTAAAATCTGAGACTTTTTCAAAAAAAAAAATTTCTTTTCTCTTTCTAATATTATTAAGATTTGTTTAATTACATAACATAAATTATGGTTATTACTGTATTATATACAATATTGTAATAACCAAAAGTCATACTATGTAATTAAACAACGTGTTTGTGGGAGGGCCGAGGATCGGTGAACCCAATTCAAGGATAAATTTGCCCAACCTAAGCAAATAAAGGCATGCAGACTCCAAGGACTATGCCCACCCGAGGTGAATTAAAGAGCCAAATAGCAACTGGCACCTTCGAAAAACCCAAGGATAAGGGAATGGATGGCAAAGGAAAGGTACAAGACGTGCAAGGGTGGAGGAATGAAGTTTCTTGAAGAAGACACCTCCCACCTCCGTATTCAATGCTTTACACCAACCTAACTAGTTACATTAATAAGGAAATAACCTTTGAACAGTGACTTCACAACTCATGGCTCTTTCTACCACCTCCAGAAGGATCCTAATGGCATAAGCATCCAAAGAGTTCCCCTAAAACGTACAGATGAAGAGTTGAGATACAAGGGAAGATGCTATGTAAGGAAAGGAACCCCTCAGAAAGTGCAGATGGACAATTTCCAAGAAAAAAGTATCAAGTGTGTAAACTAAGGAGGCCCTGTAAAAGAAATATCATCTTGGTCTATCAATAAGAAACCTATCCTCGGACCTGCCTGAGGATGAATTTTTACTGAATTGTTGTTCTTTCCACGCCTATTAATTACTCTGGTTCTATCAGTCTTAGGCTTGTGATCTTCTTTGCATTGCAGTTAACTCTAAAGCCCACTCTTTTAACAAATTCATTGTTTTGGGCTTTAGCTTGAAAGACTGTGCATCACTATTCTAAGTGGGCTAAAACTCTTTCTTTTTGAGTCCTTACAGTATTAATAAGGTACACTAATTCTTTATTTAAATGAATTTTTATAGGAGTATATGATTATTTTGCTAAGATTTGTATAAGAAAAAATTAATTTGAAATATTACATATCTTGATCAAATTCAATTGTCTTAGCAACAGTTGAAAGAGCTGAGCTCTGTGACGCGGGCTTGTAACCCAAGTGGGGGCATTAATCTGTTTGGGAGGGAATTGGGCTCTGGAGCTCGTAACTGCCTCGTAGGCCCAAAGATCAGGGGGTGTTACCGCTCATCGTGGGCTTCTGCCGCACCTGAGGTGCGATTGATGTGTGTATATTGGACTAGGGCGCAGAGAAGAAGAGATTCCTTTGTGAACAGTCACTCATTCCAACTGTTGCGGGGTGGGAGGCGTTGTTCTTGTTGGCTTATCTGAGCAACAGTTGAAAGAAAGTGCAATAAAAGATAAAAGAAAATTTAATAATATTTATATTAAAAAATTATACAGTTAAATTAGTGAAAATAATTAAGTATTTGTCAATCACTCAAGCAATAAGTTCTTATTCTCAACAACATTATTTATAATAATTTTTTTCTCTTTCTAATTAAGTAATATAATTGAAGTTAGTCTTCCAAAGATTATAACTGGCCGTTAAATTTCTACAAAATGTTTCAAAATGCATCGTACAACAACTTAATTTTTTTTTTTTTTTTTAAAGGCATCTAAGATTTATGCTGAAACTTATTACCCTATAAGAGCTCAAATGACAATTTCAACTTTTCAACTAATACTCTAAAAAATTTTAGGAAGCAGTTTTCTTCAATGGTTAAATTTTCTATCACTTCCAGAATTATATATATATATATATATATATATATATATATCAAGAACTCAATGGTAAAATGTTCTTCTGAAAGCTCGAAATTGAGTAAAAACACAAAAGCTATTTAGATTCCCAAGATAAAATTACGGCTCAATTGATTATACTCTAACTTATACTAAGTGCGGAATAGAATAAATGCGAGCGGATAAGCAAACAAGCTACTCTAACACATATTTATATAATCACAATAGTAAAATGAAATGTAAAGGAGTAGGGAAGAAGAATGCAAACACAGATAATACGCTGATGTGTTATCGAAGAGGAAACCGAATAACTCGACGAAAAACCTCTCCGTCGCCTCCCAAGCGGTAATCGATCCACTAGACAATCAATTAGGATACATAGGTTAGCAAGAGACCCTCCAAGCCTAATCTACCCTCTGTACCTAAGCCCTCCAAGCCCCTACTCCAACAAGGCTTCTCAGAACCGTGTCTTGTCTAGCTCTTCGAATCCTGCAATCCACCCGATTGCATCCGCCAAATCTTGGCTTCTTCCAATGCTCCCCAGCAGTACCAAATCCTCACTTGACACTCTGAAAGGGTGTGGTAAGTGTTTGAACTATCAATCTCTCAATGATATGAAATGGAGAGGTAGGAGTTGAGGAAATACACAAGCATATGTGTAGAGATATATGGGTATGATAATCTCTAACTCTCAAGGTTTGAAACTAGATTTTTCTCTCAGAAGCACTCTTCATCATTTGTGGGTAATGTGGGTATATATATATAGTTTGGGTACAGAAAGTGTGTATCAGATAGTACAGTCTGGCAGAACAAAATGTTTCGCGGGTGTATCGCGAGAAGGCCTTACCCGCGAGATACTCGCAAAACACAGCTATCTTCATCTGTACTGACTCTTCGCATTCCAGTTATGTGCAAAACACATGCTTCACTTCGTGGGATGCTTAGTCACGAGCTACCCGTGAGAACTCTTCTGGCTTCAATTGCTTGAGTCTTCACACTCTCTCTCTCTCTAACACACAACTCTTACAATCAAATCTCACAATAAATACAAGGTACAAAAGATTGAATATAATTATAATTAAATTTGACACGGAATGAAAGCCAACAAAATACATATTTGTAAATTACAACTTTACATATTCTTTGTTAATTAAAAAAAAAAAAAAAAAAAAAACTAATTTTGTTTGGATTTTTACACTTTGCTCCTTGCATTTTCAAGTTTTTCATCCTCAAGAAATTTGACAAGTCCTTCAAGAGCAGCATCGGTATCATCTCTCGAATAATCACTCTCCAAAAATTCTTCAATATGTTTCAGAAGTCGGTGGTCACCATTGATACCAACGTCTTGAATCTATTCATGGTGCAATATGACATGTGCGCATGTGGAAAGAAGAAAAATTTGCTTTAATTTAAATGCAAAATTTCCAGGCCCACATTTGTTTTCCCTTTCCTTGCCTTGCCTTGTTTTGTTAAGGAATCGGTGTGGGCTTGGGCTGAGATTTTTATACTTTTAGGCCCACTATGTGATTGGTTACTGCAGCTTCGGTTGTGTTTTTTATTTATTTTTTATTTTAATACATTCTTAAGCATATTGATCCAGATTTAAACATGTGTATATTTCGTCAGATCGAAAGAGATTAACTACACGCTAGAGAGAAGCAAATTAATTCATACATAACCATACCCACCCAAACATGATATCCATAAACCCATCACAGGCTTATTTCAAGAGCAATAAAAATGGGTAAGATACAAAAACAATATCTCTACTGATACCCAAGTTCTTAA
Organism: Notholithocarpus densiflorus; assembly: GCA_030021035.2. Classification (NCBI taxonomy): domain Eukaryota; kingdom Viridiplantae; phylum Streptophyta; class Magnoliopsida; order Fagales; family Fagaceae; genus Notholithocarpus; species Notholithocarpus densiflorus. The sequence goes on along the minus strand of JARYZH020000246.1, from coordinate 482,796 downwards.
GTAAAAAAAAAAAAAAATGGTATTCATGTTATACGTGCATGGATGTGTTCATTTAATCCTGAGAATTACATACTAACATAAGCTTGAAAATAATCCTAGCTTAATTATGCGTGTCTATAAATATTCATTATCACACATGCATGGTATTCATTACAGTCTTATCAAGACAAGAAGCATAAGAACAATGAAATAAAAGGATTTATCAAGTATACCCAACGGGAAGCTTGGATTTGACGATGGATTATTTATTTGGAAATTTATGGAATAATTGGGAGAAAATTTAGGTATTTTTATGGTATTTTTATTCATATTTTCAAGTAGGAGGGGTGATAAATTTATAGAACGAGAATAAAAAATTTGCTCATACATACTATGAGCATTAGGGCCAAAGCACATGGTATGTGTGAGCATGTGGTATGTTTTTTTTTTTTTTTTTTTTTTTTTTTTTTTTTTTTTTTTTTTTTTTGTTAAAAGGATAATGCATTAGAAATTAACTAGTCAACGTAAGCATTGTTGTGGCTGAAAGCCTTAAAGAGTATAGACAAGAGGCATCAAAATTCAAAAATAACATAGAGTTCAGCAAAAGGGAAGGGAAGGGGGGAGGGGGGGGGGATTTAATACAACAAATCTGTAGATAATGAGCATCTCCCTTTAGCAAGGATATCTACACATCTATTCGCTTACCGATATACATGGTTCACCTTGATTCGCTAAATTTGGTTGAGAAGGAACTTGCAGTCATTTAGAAGTGAGGAATAAACTCTGTTAAAGGCGTTTTATTTTGAATTCTTGACCTTATATATAGTTTTTGGTACCAATTTTGTGTACTTGGTTGAAGCCATTAACGATCTCTTTTTCTTTTCTTTTCTTTTCCTTTTATTTATTTTTATTTTTATTTATTTATTTATTTTTTGGTTCTTGATACCATTGGAAAACTTGTGTAACACTCTTTTTAAAGGTACCAACTTTTTATGTTTTTTGCTACGATCAAAAAGTTATTCAGTTGAGAATGTGGGGTGGTTCAAATGCGAAATTTTCAATGTATTTTTTTTCTCGTCATCCTTGTTGCAAGCATTTTCCAACAATTTGGGGAACATATAGCAGAGCTTTTTGTTTCAGTGCGTAAAGAAACATGCCTAGTTTACTTAGTACCAACTTTTTGGATCACCCATGAGTAATTTGTGAAAAACTTATGTGCAAAGTGGGCACGTCATGCTTATTGAACCATTCACCCTGGGTTTCGCATGATTCTTTCCATTTATGTGAACTTATTTTTTGGCCTTCTGCCCTTGTTTAACTCAAATGAAGTGTCGTTAGAAAGCTTATGTTGCCCATTTTCTAGCTCCTCATATCATATCACCCTATTTTGACCCCTTGAATTTCTCAAAATTCTCCAATATTTAACATTTTTTTTATAAATATTTTGTAACTACATCCAAGCTGATCTTATTTAATATTCTAAATTGCTACCCAATATTAAAATTTATTTTTTTGGATAACCCCAATATTAAATTATTAGAAACACATAATAGAGAAAAAATGAAGTATACATTTCTATTATTGACCACCATTCACGAATAATGCAGTAACCAATATTAAATATTTATTTTATTATTATTTGTTGCTTGATCTTTTTAATTATCGTTACTTTGGAAGAATATGCAACTCTACAACAAAAGATTAATTTGTATGTGTGTGTGTTTTCTTCAATTTAAGATGAAGTATACACTTCTTAAATTTTATCTTTTTAACAAGAAGCATAGCGAAAATAGTCTCAATTAATTAATTTTTTTAAATGAAAAAAAAAATAACAAAAAGTATATTAAGTAATCAGCAATAAATATTTTGGATAATTTTATAATATTTAAATACCTAATTTCTCAAGTTAACTAGTTTAGTAAATTGAAAATGCAAACTTTATTTCACTTTTACCGCCACATTGTGTAAAAAAATAAATAAGTTTATATTTCAAGAATTATCCATCAATAATATTTTAATATGGCAAAAATAGAAGTATAAACATATGTGTTACTTAAAACATATGTTAACTATAGTGCACTTATTCATCACTCTTAGAACATATTTTTGCACACATGGTAACTTGCAAAACTTCTAGGGAGGTTTGGGTAGCTCTAAAATGCATATTCACTTCACAATCCAAGACTCAAATAATGAAGTTTCTCTCACGAAGGAGCTTTGTCTTCTTTGGTGTAGTAGAATAGTTTATCTCTTCTTCAAGAAGGTGTAGTTAGTCTCCTTGGAATAGAAATATTCCTTGGCTAGTGGTTTCTTTTTTCGGGGTTTGGGAAACAGAAGTGTGAGGTTAGAAATTATCACCCAAGCAATGGATGATCTTGCACAAAATTGGAGCCGTTTAACACTGTCTGAAAGGGAAGGACCCGGCTGCTGCCTTACAGAAGAAGATAGCTCTAGTGATTTTTGTATTGCAGCCAAGTTCCTTACAAAGAGAGCTCTGAATGTCGACGTGATAGCAAGAACTTTTACACCTTTATGGAGAGCACGTAATGGCTTCAAAATTCAGAATCTTGGAGATCACAAAATGATTTTTACTTTTGATAATAAGGCGGATGTGGACAGAATTCTTCTAAGCAAACCGTGGAGCTTTGATAAACACCTTGTGGTGATGCAGCGTTATGAAAAAGAGATCCCTGTGCAGGAACTCAAGTTTGATAGAGCAAGTTTTTAGGTCCAACTTCATGGCATCCCACTCCACTATATGACAATGGACGCGGCAGAAAAGATTAGTGCAGTCATTGGAGAGGTTTCTCGGCCCACTAATTCTAAGGAGGGAGGTTAGAAATTATCACCCAAGTAATGGATGATCTTGCACAAAATTGGAGCCGTTTAACACTGTCTGAAAGGGAAGGACCCGGCTGCTGCCTTATAGAAGAAGATAGCTCTAGTGATTTTTGTATTTCAACCAAGTTCCTTACAAAGAGAGCTCTGAATGTCGACGTGATAGCAAGAACTTTTACACCTTTATGGAGAGCACGTAATGGCTTCAAAATTCAGAATCTTGGAGATCACAAAATGATTTTTACTTTTGATAATAAGGCGGATGTGGACAAAATTCTTCTAAGCGAACCGTGGAGCTTTGATAAACACCTTGTGGTGATGCAGTGTTAGGAAAAAGAAATCCCTGTGCAGGAACTCAAGTTTGATAGAGCAAGTTTTTAGGTCCAACTTCATGGCATCCCACTCCACTATATAACAATGGACGCGGTAGAAAAGATTAGTGCAGTCATTGGAGAGGTTTCTCGGCCCACTGATTCTAAGGAGGCAGATGACGACAACTTTCTACAAGTCAGGGTATCCATCGATTTATCACTCCCATTATGCCGAGGATGTCTAGTTTCATTGAAGAATGTGAAGCAAACATGGATAAGTTTCAGATACGAGAGACTCCCTAATTTGTGCTATTGGTGTGGTCGCCTTACGCACAATGATGAGGGCTGTCAGGTGTGGATTGAAAGTGAAGGGATGCTCCAACTTAATCAAAGGCATTTGGTCCTAACATCCATGCTCCTGCGTTCATTCCGTCGAGGAAAAATGTGATTACAGTCCCGGGTTTTTACTCAGCAAAGAAAAAGGTAGCCAGTAGCACTTCTATGGAGTGCGATTCCTCAGGCCAAGTTTTGGTGAACCCCAAGGTGAACCCTCTCGTTCTGGTGGACTCCAATCAACAAAATAGCAACGAGACGGGCAACCCATCGGACTCAAACACTTCTATGAAAAACTGTAACACATGCTCTGGCGTTACTCCACTTACTCATACGTTATATGATACGAATCCCTCAGACAATGGCGTGTTTAATGGGATTAATACCTAATCAATCGGTTCTAATAAGGCAATAAGTGATTTCAACGTGCAATTAAAGGATATTAATAGGGATTTATCCAAATTTAATTCTGATGAGTCCTCCCATTTAATGCCAATCGTGAGTGAATCTCCCTTAGTCTGAATCCAAGACCAGATACATGAAACACAAGCAGTCAACGTTAATGAGGCACGTGCATCCCATGAGCCAACTAGGGTTTCCCCAAACCTTAAGCCACTTCGTGTCTTACCAACCTGGAGCCGCCAAGCAAGACCCCTATCCACAGAGAACACTCACTTTGAACTATCCTTAGGGCAGAAACTGGTTGCTGCCACTTTTAATGATCATTTAGAATTACCATCTAAGCGCAGTTAGGTTTTTCAGGATGATAGCAGAGCTTTTTTTGAATTGGTGAAGGCTGATCATTAACCCCATAGTTGTCAAAACGTGAATCGTATCGTGAATTGATTTTTAATTTTTTCGTATCGTGTATCGTAAGATACACAAATACTTAATAAAATTTATAAAAAATTATAAATATACATATATAAATGGTATATTCATTATAAATTTTGAATATATTTCACTAATAACTAATTTATTAATCACTTATGCAATAATATTTAACAAGCTAACTAAATAAATCAAACTAGCATTTGTTCATAACATACACATTCAAATTACTTAAATTCAAAAGTGATAATATATTACAAATGACCCAAAAATAATAATTTATTTTCATCATATTCATCAAATTGCCTAGTCAACGCTATCATCATGTTTATAATTTTGCAAATTTATTTCTTTATTAAAAAATTTTTCATCGTCATTTGTCATTAACATTTACTATCTCTTCTTGTTCTTTTTATTTTAATAATTTTTTATAGTTTTTTTTTTTTTTTGGCATTCTAGTTTCTTGGACTTGTAACAATAACGATAAAAATAAAAATAAAAATATTAAAGTGAAAGATAAGTGTGTACTGTGTAGTCCAATTGTAGGAGAGAGGGGAAAAAACTTATAAATATGTTATTTAAGTAGGAAAAATTAAGTAAACTAATAATTGTGTGTTAAAAACAAGTCTAACAACTTGTTAGATTCAAATAAAAGTACAAATTATAACAAAAAATCTTATTTTAAAGCATTTGTCTATGTATCGTACGATACGATACGATTCATACGATACGCACACTATATCGTACGATTCATGAGCACTTACGATGCGCCGATACAATATAGAACTTTTTACACACGATACGATACGTATTGCATATTGTACGATACTGACAACTATGATTAACCCTACCAGGCACAATGAGTTGTCTAGCATGGAATTGTCATGGGCTTGGAAACCACGTACAGGGAGAGAGCTTGTAGACATTATACAGGCAAAAGATCCCTCTGTCATTTTTTTAGTCGAAACTCTGACAGGTGATGCAAGGCTAGAACTATTTCAACAAAATATTAATTTTGACCATAGATAGGTGGTATTGAGACAAGGCAAAGGAGGAGGTTTAGTTTTGTTTTGGAAGTCAAAAATAAATTTGGAGGTTGAAGGTTCACATCAGTATTACATTGATGCTACAATAGATAAGGGTACGGAAAATGAATGGCGGTTGACAGGGTTTTACGGTGAACCAGAGACAAGTAAAAGAAGAGAAGCTTGGGAAATTCTCAAACAACTCAATTCTTGCCAAGGAGTTCTGTGGTTGTGTGTTGGTGATTTCAATGAGATCACAAAACAAGATGAAAAATTGGGGGGGGGGGGGGGGGGGCCTTTCGACCACATAATCAGATGCAATTATTTCTTGATGTTATCAATGAATGTAATTTTTATGGATTTAGGCTATTTGGGGCCGAAATTCACATGGAGCAAGCATTATGAAAGTGGTCATTCAATTTGGGAGAGGCTGGATAGGGGTTTAGCTACAAACAGTTGGTTCTTAAAATTCCCTGGTTCTCGAGTTTTCCATTTACAAGGCGATTCTTCAGACCACAAACTGCTACTGATTTTCTTTGCTCATCTAGACTTGCCTCAACGAAAAAAAAAAAAAAAAAAAACCCTTCCAATTCGAAGAGATGTGGTTGTCTAACTCAAGTTGTGAAGAAACAATTCAGGCAGCATGGTATCACACAAGTGGTTTGGATCCGAGCAATGAAATCCTTAAAAAAGTTGAAGAGTGTGGGAGTGATCTTAGTTGGTGGAATCGCAATGTTTTTGGCAGTGTGCGACAAGAATTGATTCGAAAAAAGGAATTGTTGCTTAGGGCTGAAAATGAGGCAATGATCCTTAGAGATAATTCAAGGGTTCGAGAATTAAAATCTGAGATTAATATTCTTTGGGATAGGGAAGCAAGGATGTGGACACAATGATCAAGACTTCTTTAGGCTAGCCAGGGTGATAAAAATACCAAGTATTTTCATAGTCATGCTACAAAGAGGTATAGGAAAATCAAATTGTGGGGATCAAAGATGAGCAGGAGTCATGGAAAGTTAATCCTGATGAAGTTTCAACAATTGTAACAGATTACTACCAACAACTATTCACATCTGCCAGAATAGATCCATTAAGCAGTGTTCTAACCCATGTGCCTACAGTGATTACTGAAGAGATGAACTCTTCCTTATGCCGTGAGTTCAAGGAAGAAGAGGTATTATCAGCTTTGAAACAAATGACTCCACTGAAAGCCCCTAGTCTGGATGGGATGCCCTCGCTTTTTTTCCCACCCCTTAAACCACACTTTTGTTACACTCATTCCAAAGACTAAAAATCTTGAGTATGTGCATCAATTTCGACCTATTAGTCTTTGTAACGTTTTGTACAAAATTTTCTCTAAAGTGTTTGCAAATCGTTTGAAAACACTACTCCCTACAATTATCACTGAGCACCAATCAACCTTTACCAAAGATAGATTGATCTCAGACAATATTATGGTTGCCTTTGAGACTTTACATAATATGCACAAATATAATTCCAAAAAAGCAGGTTTTATGGCGCTTAAACTGGATATGAGTAAGGCATATGATTGGATTGAGTGGTCTTTCCTAGAAGAGTTGATGAGAAAAATGGGATTTAATGAGATATGGATAAATCTGATTGTGCTGTGTGTAAAGACGGTCACTTATTCCATTTTGATTAACGGTGAACCAAGGGGTCTTATACATCCAACTAGAGGCATTAGACAAGGTGATCCTCTATCCCCCTTTTTTTTTTTTGCTATATATTGAAGGATTGAATGGATTGATCAAACATGCTGAAAGGAATGGAGACATTCATGGATTCTCTCTTTGTAGGAGGGGTCCCAAACTAACACATCTGCTTTTCGCAGATGATAGTCTTCTCTTTTGCAGGTCAACGGAGGAGGAATGTGATAAGGTGTTGAAAATCTTGAAATCCTATGAGAAAGCATCGAGTCAAAAAGTGAATAGGGACAAAACTTCCCTTCTCTTCAACAAGTGCACTCCTCCCAACATCAAAACCAACATTATGCGTGCTTTGGGGGTTCAAGAAATTATGCATTATGAAAAGTACTTGGGGCTGCCATCACTTGTGGGAAAGGGTAAAAAAGTAAGTTTTAATTACATTAAGGAGAGGGTGTGGCAGAACTTACAAGGGTGGGAAGGGAAGTTGCTCTCACAAGCCGGAAGGGAAGTGTTGATCAAATCTGTAATTCAAGCCATTTCCACATACACCATGGGATGCTTTAAAATTCCTTTAGGTTTGTGCCAAGATATTGAGTCCTTGATATAAAAAAAATTTGGTGGGGTCAAAAAGGTGACCGGAGGAAGATCCATTGGGTAAGGTGGGATGAGATGACAAAATAAAAAATGGAGGGTGGAATGGGGTTTAGAGATTTGGCTATCTATAATGACTCGCTTTTAGCGAAACAAGCTTGGTGCATTCTCCACAATAAGTCCTCTCTTTTTTATAAGGTGTTTAAAGCAAGGTTTTTTTCCAAATTGTTCCCTCATGGAAGCAACTAATACAAGATATGGCTCTTATGCTTGGAGGAGCATTCTTAAGGGTAGAGATGTTTTGCAATGAGGTGCTAGATGGAGAGTTGGAAACGGGGAAAAAAATAAAAATATGGCAACACTTCTAGCTCCCAAGGAAACACCCTTCCCAAGTGCTGTCCCATCCTATTGAATCAATGGAGAACTCAACGATGGCAGAGCTGATCAATGAAACTACAAGGCAATGGAATGAAGAATTGATTGATGGAGTCTTTGCATGTGATGAAGTTGCCATGATCAAAAAAATACTGCTGGGATAGGTTGCTATAGAGGACGTATTGACATGGCCCCACTCTCATGATGGAAGGTACACATGTAAATCTGGATATAGATTTTTGAAGGCAGAAACCGAGCTGCAATCTGCCCAACAGCCCACACATATGGATTCAAAACTTTGGAATGGCATTTGGTCTCTTCATGTGCCAAACGAAGTTAAGAATTTGATGTGGCATGCTTGTCGTAATGCTATGCCAACAAAAGCGAACCCGGTGCAAAGGACAATCATTGATGACCCTCTTTGTGACCGTTGCCATGAAGCTCATGAAACTTCTCTTCATGCCATATGGATGTGTAAGGAAGTCGATGTCATTTGGGCTGATCCAGAGTTGTGGTCTTGTTGGAGGGAGGTACATTTTCTCAACTTCAAAGAATTATTATCTTGGATGATTGAGCAGCAAAACAATGCCGAACTCTTTGCTATGACTGCGTGGATGATCCGGAAACAAAGAAATTAAGTCCGACTCAACCAAGCAGCTTGCAACGTCGACCAAATCACCCAACAGTCCAATGAGATGCTTGCTGAATTTCAGGCCTGCCAAACCACTTCGACAACTTCCCTGTCAGAGAGGCAGACACGAAGTAGGCAGTGCTGGAGAGCTCCACTGATGGACATGGCAAAAATTAATTTTGATGGGGCAGTCTTTTCCAGTGAGAACAAGTCAGGCATTGGCGTTGTGATTAGAGACAACTTGGGCTTCGTCATTACATCTTGTTCAAAGAAGTTGCAGCAAGCCTACAGCAGTTCTGAAGTTAAAGCATTAGCTGCTGCCACGGCTCTGTCCTTTGCAACTGATATTGGTATTAACAAAGCAATTCTGGAAGGCGACTCACTAGAGGTTATTAGAACACTATCTCAGGATGCAAAGATCTACTCTAACAGTTTTTTTAAATTACAATACTCTCATACAAGGAGAGAATGGAGAGAATGTAATAGTTTTGCTCATAATCTGGCAAAATATGCAATAGACATTCCAGATTTTACAATTTGGATGGAAGATGTTCTACCATATGTTTCAACTGTTTTACAGGTTGATTTAGCCAGGTTATCTTTAAACATTTCAGGTTTTTCCCCCTCAAAAAAGAAAAAAAAAGAAAGAAAAAGACTCAAACAATGAAATTTCATTATTAACTTCCACCTTGAAAAAAGTTAGCAAATCTATTGCTGATTATTTCATAAGCCCACTAGTCTTGTGGACACATTGGCTTTTATTGATCAACCACTTAATGATTTTGAACTCATTTCTTTTTTCTTGGCCACCTTTAGATCAAACCATGACTCTTACATCCCTTCAATCACTACCATAGTTGATTCTCTCTCATTTAAGGATTTGTATGACTATTTTTTAGTTTATGAGTTTAGTCTTAAGCAAATTTAAATTTTCCCTTGATCTTTCTTTTGTATGTACAAACATTGCTACCAAAGGAATTTCTTTTAATAGTATTTATGGTGGTCACAATCAAAATTTATAGTGTACAACCCAATCAGATACTTTTTTTTTTTTTTTTTTTTTTTTTTAGAGAAAGTTTCAAAATTTGGCGTCCACTCCTAATGATAGCTCTTTTATCATCAAACTAAGACACCAATCGGTTTTTGGTGTAGACGGGGATTGAACCCTAGATCTCTTATAGACTTTACCAGTTGAGCTAATTAGAATAGAAAATATAACTTTAGTTGTCAATAAATGTCTTATCAATAAAAGAATACATTTTTGGATGGGTGTCATCAACATCTCAAATTGGGTTGTTGTCATCATCTTGTTTTGATCACCTTAATTTTTTTTTTATTAAAAAACAACATTTTTAACATTTGGAGTCCAGTCCTAATGATAGCTCTTTTATCATCAAACTAAGACACTAATCGGTTTTTGGTGTAGACGGGGATTAAACCCTAGATCTCTTATAAACTTTACCAGTTGAACTAATTGGAATAGAAAATATAACTTTAGTTGTCAATAAATGTCTTACCAATAAAAGAATACATTTTTCGATGGGTGTCATCAACATCTCAAATTGGGTTGTTGTCATCATCTTGTTTTGATCGCCTTAATTTTTTTTTATTAAAAAAAAAAACATTTTTAATTTTTTTTGTAACTACATCCATGCTAAGTTTATTAGACAATTAAAATTGCAAACCTTTACAAACACATAATATAGGGGAAAAAAAGTATATGTGGGGACGCAGGCCCAAATATATATTGGGTCTTGGGCCTTATTCGAGGAGGCACAGTGGTCTGAGAATAGATCAATAGTGAGGAAGAAGTAAGGCTTTGAACTTCACGAGCAAGCTACGACTGTAAAGGCTGGGAGAGGTGGGCCGAAAAGGAATATCCCTTCGGCTAGGCAAAACGAAGGTCAAAATGTGTGTCCTATCATCTACGGTGACATTCCAGGAGGTTCTATTGATAAGGACATACATTATGAATGTACAGAAGGGGTGGGAGCTAGGAAATATCTAAGAGAAAGCAGCTGCCACTGCATTAAATGCTCTGCAGCTGCCACTGCATTAAATGCTCTGCAGCTAACTCTCTGACCGCATTAATGAGAAAGTGATGCCTGAACAGTAGTTTTCAGCCTTACGGCTACTCTCCAGAGACTTTAGGAAGGGATGAGCACCAGCAATCTAACCTACAGGTGGAGGGCAAAGATGAAGACAAAGTGGAGGTATAAAATAGGAAGAAGGTAATAAGGAAAAGAGATCGAGAAATCAAGAGAAAGACACTGTAGCAATCAAGAACTAAACTTGTAATCAAACTTGAGAGAAATATATAAGAGTTGATCTCCTCGGACTGTGCTGAGGACGATTTTATTTAGTATAAACTAGTCTATCTTCATTTTCTTGTCATCTGAATCCATTTTACTTGTTGTCTGATTCATTAAAGCAGAGTTTTCCAACTCACTTTCTACAAATTCATTGTGTTGGGCTTTTTGGGCCTAAGTTCATTTATACTTTGGGCTAAGGACTCAAATTGCGTCCATACAGTATACATTTTAATAATTACCCACCAATAATATTAAGGAGTTGGTGTTGGCTTGGGCTGAATTGTTTGCACTTTTAGTTCCATTGTATGATTGGGTTGGTACGGCTTAGGTTTTTATAATCCTTTTTTTTTTAAATAATTAAAATATAGTAATGTCAATTTCATTTATTAGTTAATTAATTAATCTATATATCTTATAATAAAAATAATCTATATATAGGCTTCTCGTGGTGGTTTAGTCATCTACAACTATAATAAAATTACTAATTCTATGCTGCACACTTTTTCTTTTTATTATATGTATAATGCCTACCTAAGTTTAACAGTTAATAGTTTCTCAAAAAAAAAAAAAAGAAAAAAAAGAAAGAAAGAGGTTTAACTCACTACAAAAAAATCGTCATGTCCCAGCGTTTTTACAAACCGCTGTAATAGATAAGCCTATACTAGCGCTTTTTGTCGACGCTATACAAAGCGCTACCATAGGAGGCTTATAGCGGCGTTTTTCAAAAACGTTGGTATAGGAAGCCCAAAAGCGCTGGGATAGGGTTACTGATTTCCCTTATAGGAAAAGAGCTATCCCAGCGCTTCCAAAAACGCTGAGATAGGCCTTTTTCCATAAGGGAATGGAGGGACCTGTCCCAACACTTTTAAAAGCGCTGGGACAGGTCTCTCCATTCCCTTATGAAAAGAGGCCTGTCCCAACGCTTTCTCCATAAGGGAATGGAGGGGCCTGTCCTAGCGCTTTTAAAAGCGTTGGGACAGGTCTCTCCGTTCCCTTATGAAAAGAGGCCTGTCCTAGCGCTTTTGGAAGCGCTGGGATAGCTCTTTCTCCATAAGGGAATGGAGGGGCATGTCCCAGCGCTTTTAAAAGCGCTGGGACAGGTCTCTTCGTTCCCTTATGAAAAGAGGCCTGTCCCAGCGCTTTTGAAAGCGCTGGAATAGGGTCCACCTATTCTAGCGCTTCTAAAAGCGCTAGGATAGGTCTCTCCAAAAGTGCTAGGATAGGTCCCTCGTACCACTTAAAAATTTCCAAACTTTCCACTTATTTTTTTCACCTTCCCACCACTTTGGCCTCTCATTTTTGGTCTCCCACTTCTTTACTTCAGATGTTTTGAAGGAATAGAATCAAATTTTGAGTGTGTTTTAATTGCTAATGTGGCACTTGGTAGTAATACTAGTGATATTGTGTCATTCAGCTACTAACTCTGTTGTTTAGTACACTAATCCATTGTGTGTTTCTTAATTCGTAGGATGGTGATGGTGATGGTGATTCTGGAGTGGATATCCAGTCTCCCGGTGCTCAGCACTTATCATTGGATTATACGCAGTAGGCAATACTTTGGGCACCTATTTTGGAGTAGTTACTATGATATTTTGATATTTATAATAAAGTTTCAAACTTTGATATATATGTACACATTATAGTTGGAAACTTTATTATAACATTCTAGATAATTAGAATGTATTTTTTTGTGCAGGACATTCTATATAGTTAGAATGTATTCTTTTGTGTAGGACATTGTACATAGTTATTTAGAATGTATTATTTTGTTCATAACATTCTAGACACTTGGGATGTATTATTTTGTGTATAAAATTCTAGACATTTGGGATGTAATTATTGATGTGGTGTAATTAAATATATTTAGTTTCTTGCTTTATTGTGGTATGGTATTTGCTATTGGAAAATATGAATTGTAGTTCATTACAGTTGCTATAAAATAGGTATTGGAAAATATGTATTTTAGGTACATTACAGGTGCTAAAAAAATTTAAATTTTATTTTAAAAAAAAGGACCTATACCAGCGCTTTTGAAAGCGCTAGCATAGGTCCTTTTAAATTATATTGATTCGAGACCTATGCCAGCGCTTTCAAAAGCGCTGGTATAGGGCTTTTTAAATTATATTGATTCAAGACCTATACCAACGCTTTTTAGAATGCTGGAATAGGTCCTGCCTATGCCAACGCTTTCAAAAGCGCTGGTATAGGTTATATTCACATTTTTATAAAGGCTGTCCCGACATAAGTAAAAACGCCGGAACAGGGTTTGAAAAACACCGAGACCTATCCCGGCGCTTTTGAAAAGCGCTGGTACAGGTCCGACGACCCTATCCCGACATTCAAACCGTGGAGGTTTGAAGTGCCGGGAAAAAAAACGCCGGGATAGGAATTTTGACCCTATCCCAGCGCTTTTTGGGGCTATCCTAGCGGTTTTTAAAACGCTGGGATAGCCTCGTTTTTTTGTAGTGACTGTTAATATGAAATACTATAGTATTTTTTTTTTTTTTAAGCACAGAATATTGCACTAGTTAAGATCTTTTTTTTTTTTTTTTTAATTTTTAATTTTTACTTTAGAGTCAAATTTTAGTAACATATATATTTCTTTATACTCTTGTGGATTAAGTACATTATGCATGAACAAAATGCACAAAATCAATTATATATATATATTTATATATATCTACTATTATGTAAGATAATTAAATGCCACTCATGTCATCTGAATATTTAGTGGGTTTTTTTTTTTTTTTTTTCTTTCTAAATTGAATAAGTTGTGTTGTAACATTTTGATAGTCAAAATTTCAGTTAAAATTCTCATATAATGATTTTTTGGTAATTAGGTAAACCTCAAGTGTGTGCATGAATGTGCTTTTAATTTCTTATTCATTTCAGGGGGTGACCACCAACCATGGCCAGTTGGTTTTCTAAGTTGTGATTGGTTACCTCTAGGTTTAATGTTGGTTTATTTCCCCCAAATTTAGTTCTAAGAGCTTATAAGCTAAAATGGAAAATAAAAAGATGTCTTCAACCAAAAGATATAGACTCAAAAGCTCAACTACATGTGGATAAGGTATTAGACACCCCCACAATGCCCATCCTTTAATAGTACCATATTTTGAAAGGTAACTTAAACATTTGGCATTTGGATTTTTGAAAAAGGTTTATTGTGAAACTATTTTGAAATTACACATGCTTCAATCACATATTTGTTTGAAAAATAAGTTGCAATTTTTCCAATGTAATTTCTCATGCAAAAAGGACAAATATAAAAAGAAAAAGAAAAAAAAACAAAGGTTAAATTTGGGAGTCCATGAGCCCGATTTGTTTAAGCCATGAACTAAGAACCATTTTTAGAAAATCACTTTGGAAATGTAAATTTTTGGAGAACAAGTTTTTGGGAATGGAATTTTAAAAAATATTTTTAATTTGTGTCTTTTTGGTTTTATTGGAAAAATATTTCGAAAGGGGTTCTTAGATGAAAAAATTTTATTTATCTTTTTGGCATTTTGAAAAACAAGGATTTTTGGTTTATGAAAATTGTTCCTTTGGATATATTTTGATGGATAAATAATTTTTGAAAATCCATTTTTGAAAAGGGGAAGTTCCATGGTTATTTTGTGAAAGAGAAGTTTATTTTGAAGAAGGAAATTTATTTCAAAAAGGTGAAAAGTTCAAAGGATTTTGAAAAGTAATTTTATTTTAAAAGTACAAAAAAAAACCATAGATTTTTGTAAATGCTTTCTTATGAGATAAAGTCTTGGAAAAGGGTTTTTACGAGAAAAATCTCATGAAGTTTTAGAAAAGTTCTTTTCATTTGAAAAAAGTGTAAGGAAAATCCCATGATTTTTTGGAAAAAATTTAAAGAAAAATACCATGGATTTTTGGAAAATTGTTCAAAGAAAAATCTTGTTTATTTTTGTAAATTTATTTTCCACATGAAAAGTCCATCATGGGTTTTTTGGGAAACGGTTGATCAAATATAAACATTTGGTATTTGGATTTTTAGAAAAGGTTTATTTTTAAATTTTGATCTATACTCTAAATATTTTATGTGTATTATTGTACTACTTTAGGTGTTAGTTTACTTATTTGTAGTTCTTATATAATTTAAATTCTAGACATAAACGTATTTTATGTCTAAAAATATTTAAAAATATGCTTAAATATAAAATTTAATTAATTATTTAACCGCCGTATCCCCGTCGTGTCATGTCCTTATTTTTCAAAAATTGCCGTATCCTCGTATCCGTGTCCGTGTCCGTGTCGTGTCCGTGTCCATGCAACATAGCTAGGCTGATGGGGGAATGTGCATACTAGCAACCATAGTGGCTTCTATGTAGTAAGTTAGGCAACGTTTGAAAGAATATTAGAAAGTAACGTCTCGAGTTTTAGAAACTCAAGATCTACATTAATAATCGAGTCTCAGAGACTCACTTTGTGCTCGCTTTGTGCTGACTGAGTTGGACAAAATGCCACCTAGATCTCGAGTCTTAAAGACTCGTTTTGTACAAAATAAAAATTGAGTCTTTAAGACTCGATTTCTACTCAGCAAAATTTGCATAGAGTCTTATAGACTCGAGTTCCATGGGGCAAAATAATAAAAACGCGCATAACACTCAGCCCGTATTTAATAACACAGCCTTCTCACCCAAAAACAGAGCATCATCACTAAGTCTCTCAGCCTCACTAACTCTCACCCTCACTAACTCTCACTCACCCATAAGTCTCACACCACATTGCCTCTCACTCTCACTCACTACATTGCCTCTCTCACTGCTCTTCCCTCTCATCAAATTCATATCTCAGGTAAGAGTTTTTTGATTTGATTGAATTTGTAGTTGGGTATTAGTTGTCTATGGGTGTGGGTTAAAGAGTTTGACTATTTATTTTATAGATAGTTAACATAACTTAGTTAATTTACCAATATTGTGAGACCCATAGAACTTTGTTTTTTTAGTGTTAATTTTTTGAGTATTTATTTGCATAGTTTTTGTTATCAAAATTTTATTCATCATTTCTAGGCTTTTATTTTTATCATGATCTTACAAGTTTTTTTGACTTTATTCATCATTGTTTTGGGTATGAAATGGGTAGTGAATGAATGTAATGAATGGGTATCATAATCAAACTCCTGAAAGTAATTCTTAATATGCACTGACCTATAATACATGACTGTATAAGGAATTGATCATTATAAAAAATAAATAAAATAAAAAAAGTTATAAGAATTGGTCATTTTGGAAACAATTTGGTATCACCGTAATGACATTTAAGCCTTAAGGATATGGAATACTTTGGTCTTGTTAATTTAATATGTTTTGTTAATGCTCCACTAGATATGTTTCAAATTTGCTTCTGAAGCCAAACTTAGAACCATGGGTACCACAAGTTACATAATGGCTATAAAACTAGTAATTACTTATGAAAATTCTGGCTTGAATATGTTCAACCTTAAGATCACATTACTTTTTTTTCCCGCACTTTACGACTATGTGATTTAACTAACATAGTAACTTGACTTGAACAGATTCACAATGCCTGAAATTGATATAATCTTATACCACGGTGGTCCGTTTAAGAATGCCAATACGAACAAGGGATTGCCATTTGAAGGGCCGGGTATAAAGACATATTATACCCAAATTGATCGTAGGTTGAAAACCCTTGATGAATTGAAGAAGATTGTCATAGAAGAGTTGTGTGAGAATCTTGTTGTGCACAACATACAAATTACTTATCGTATGCCAAATGAAATCCTAAAGCACCGGATTAATTACAAGTATATGGTGATAGAAATAGACAAACATGTAAAGATCATGTTTGACAAGTTGGAGAGAATACCTAAAGTAACTAACATTGAGTTGTACATACAGTTGGAGCCGCGTGCAGTCTGGCAAGAGGATATCCAACAAACAGCCACAAGCTTACAGGTTACGGTTCCGGATGCTCAATATGAGTATTTTACACATGTAGAGGATGATGATGTTCATGCCGATAGTGATGATAATGGATGATGATGACGACAACTATGTTGATGAGACTACTGCCATTAACAATGATGATGACGATGATGATGACAACTATGTTGATGAGAATATTGCCATTAACGGTGAAGATTTTGTCGATAGAGATAAGTATGAAGACATGATTGACAGAGGGGATTTGGGGGACTTTGAGAGGGACATTGATGACGATGAGACATTGGACGGTAATCAACCTAATGCAGACAATGTAATTAGTGTCCAAAACATTACGAACACAATCCCTGCCTACGCACCTCCTGCATTGTCATTCTCTGCAAATACTTGGAAAAATATGGTTGATCCTTCACATATTGAGATGCCATTTGTATCTACTTGGAGAGAGGGGGTGAATTTGTGCAAAGGGTTGACTTTTGCCAATAAAGAGGAGGTAAAGCGCATATTAACAATTTGTGCCCTCAAGGAAAACAAACATTTTACGATCACTAGGTCGACAACGAAAAAACTTTGTGCGAAATGCGTGCATAAGTCATGCAAGTGGTATGTCTGCGCAGTTATGAAGCCCAATCTCCACGAACTATGGATGGTCACCGTGTATGTGGGTCCTCACACGTGTATACCGATTGGGGTGCGAAATGATGATAGAATGATGAGTTGTAATTTTATTGCATTAAACATCCATCAGAAGTTATGTGAGGATCACACTACCCAGTTAAGCATCTCAAATCTATGATAGAGATGAAATATAATGGCCATAAACCTTCTTACTACAAGGTATGAGATGCGAAACAAAAGGCGATTACGAAGATGTTTGGGAATTGGGAAGAGTCTTACCAAAGGTTGCAAAAGTTGTTAATGGCATATATTGATCAGGACCCAACTACCCAGGTGTTCCATCGTATCACACCCACCGATGAAGATGACACCGTATTGTTGCATTATGTGTTTTGGTCTTTCGGTCCATGCATATCAGGATTTAAATACTGCAAGTCGGTTATTAGTATTAATAGGACCCATCTGTATGGTAAATATCAGGGAAAGTTGTTGGTCGCAATGGCAACCGACGCTAACAAAAAGGTATTCCCTCTCGCCTTTACTGTTGTGGATTGTGAGTCAGGGTTCAGTTGGAGGTGGTTTTTACAGTGCCTCAGAGAAACGATTGGCCACGTGATACCTGACGACGGCATTTGCATTATTTCTGACCGACATCTCGGTATCAAAAACGCCATTGCAAACTGGCCTAGAGGGGATGATGGAAGAACACGGGTATTTCATAGATATTGCCTTCGACATGTTGCTAGCAACTTCAACACCCATTTTCAGAACTCAACTCTAAAGTCAGCGGCGTTGAAAGCGGGATATGCTAGTCAGGTAGTTAAATTTGATACCATAATGGAGTCCATTAAGCAGGTGGAAATTGAGGTCATTAGGAATAAGAAGAAGGTGACGGGGAAGGATGGCAAGGAAAAGAATCAAGATTATCTTCCATACACATACCTAATGAGCGAGTCTGTGGATATGTGGACCCAGTCACATGATGGTGGGAGACATTTTGGGGCAATGACAACCAATATATCAGAGTGCTTCAATGGTGTACTAAAAGGTGCACAGGGCCTTCCTATTGCCGCTTTGGTTGAGTTCACTTGAAACAAACTTGTTCAATATTTCCATGACCGGCGCAAAGAATACCATTATGAGTTGTCAGAGGGTAAGAAATGGAGTGAATATGCCTTATCCACGTAGGATGGAAATAAGCGTAAATCTGAGAAACACTATCTCAAGCCATTTAGCAATGAAAGAGTTGATATTTCAAGTAGTTACCCAACTCAACACGTGTAGCGCAGGAGGGGGAAATCACAGTTGTGAAGTTCGATTACGGGAAAGAACATGCAGTTATGGGAAACGACAAAACATAGGGATCCCGTGTTCACATGCAATTAGAGTATGTGACCATTTACATATTGATTCGACCACATATATTCACCCATGTTATGGTTTGAACAATGCCCTTAACACTTATGAGCATGCATTTGTGATTCCTAAGTCACAGTCATTGTAGAGGGATCCCATGGGGTCAAAGTGGTTGCCTAATCCAGCATTGTTGCAGGCCAAAGGTTGACCGGTGAAGTCAAGAATAAGGAATGAGATGGATGGAGTGAGGAATAAGGATCGAGAACTGGGATGGCGGAGGGAGGACGCAGATTTGATAAAGAGTCAACCCAAGCAGACATGTGGACTATGTCATGCTTCTGGGCATAACCGTAGAAAATGTCTGCAGTCCCGTGACGCTTCCACAAGCAGTCATGTTCCACACTAGGTAGGTAGATGGCAAAAAGTTATGCATCGATTAAATAATTGTTGTTCATTCGATGTTTACCTAATATTTACTATTTTGTCTCCTAATGTGATTACTCTACGTTTTTCAGGCATGCTTCCATGGACGACGTTTTTGTCGTGCGGACTGCCAATCTTAGGAAAAGTGACTACGTTGTATTGGCTCTATGTGAACTTTTTGGTTTTTGTTGAATGTACTTGTAATTCTCTATCCAATGTACCTTTATGAAGATTGTGATTTGAGTAGTATGGTTAGAACTGCAAATTAAGCGTGGTTGGGCATGTTTAGAATGTTGATATATTGAGAATGCCTTTTGCTGCGATGTAAGTGCATTTGCATTGTAAAACCATGTTTATGTAGAGAGCGTAACAGTTTCTATAGTTTGGTGCCTATTGAATTTGCCTTTTGATGTAATTTAAGTGCATTTACATTCTCAGCTTCTCTGCCTCTCAATGAGTGTTTATGGATTACATTCTCAGCTTCTCTATCTTTGTTTCTCAGCAGGTGCATGCACACATTTCAGTTTCTAGTTTGCCTGCATGTCTAGGAAAAAAAATAAAATAAAAATTTCCCAGTTTTTGGTTTGAGGAATGAGCAGAGAAAAAAAAAAAAAAAAAAAAAAAAATTCCCAGTGGAACTCGAGTCTATGAAACTCGAGTTCCACTGGAAAAAACAGAGCAAAACAGAGCAATCTCTCGGTCTAAACAGAGCATTGATCTTTTGGATCTCAAGAATTAAATAGTCGAGTTCTTCTTCAAATATTTTTTAAGAATCTCAAGTTTCAAACACTCGAGTTCTTTTTCTTTTCTTTTTTTGTGATTTTTTTTTTTTAAATCTCACTCTTTTTTTTTCTTTTGTACAAATGAGCTTTTTTTTCAAATGTAAGTATTATGGTTTGAGGAATGAGCAGAGCAAAACAAAACAAAAAAAAAAAATTTCCCAGTGGAACTCGAGTCTATGAAACTCGAGTTCTACTGGAAAAAACAGAGCATCTCTCGGCCTAAACAGAGCATTGAGCTTTTTTGATCTCGAGAATTAAATAGTTGAGTTCTTCTTCAAATATTTTTTGTGAATCTCGAGTTTCAAACACTCGAGTTCTTTTCTTTCTTTCTTTTTTTTGTGATTTTTTTATTTTTTTAAAGTCTCACTTTTTTTTTTCTTTTGTACAAATGAGCTTTTTTTTCAAACGTAAGTATTGTGAACATAAGTTGATGGAGGTTATTGATCATGATATTGTTATTTGTAAAAAAACTACTAAAATTGTACAAGAAGAAGCTTATTTTTCTCTCAAAAAAAGAAGAAAAGAAAATAAGAAGCTTATCTAGCCTTTAAAATTTAGGCGCGTACAAAAAGTTAATCTGGTTTTGATTTAATTATATTTATAGTATATGTATGTGCTATAGAGTATAGAGAGAAAAAGACATAACATAATTATATAATATTTTTAAAAAATTAGAAAAAGCTTATTCTTTTTCATAAAAAAGCTTATTTTTATAATTCTATAGATCCATTTATTTTAAATTATTTGTTATTCTTCTATTGATCCAATTTTACTATCAATTTTCATATTCTAATATTATATTCTTTATCGATTTGATTCCTGCGCGATACACTTTTAATCGAAAGAGTTTTACCAATTCCAAGAGGTTTTACTTATAAATTTGAAAATTGGATCCTTTCGATTTTTATATGGAAAATATACTTATGAAGCTGTTTCAACTTATTAATTAACACTAACCCTAGATCAATTCCCTTAAAAAATGAATCAATACTTTTTTTTACTCGAGCTCCATTAAGATCATGTACTATTTACATCCCAACCCCCGACCTCAAAAAGGAGGGTTCTAGTGAAAAAACACAAACAATGTCGAGCCAAGAGCACCCTCATTCCTATCTAATTAATATAAAAAGAAAATGATGGATGTAAGAATCCACAGACGACCATATCCCTCAAGTCGCATGTTGCTTTTAACCACATCGTTTTAAACGAAGTTTTACCATAACATTTCCTAGTAGGTTGCTGTAAACAGTATGTAATTGATTCCATTATGGACTCATGAATAATCATTGGTTCGTTCGGTACATAGTAATCCATACTTTTATGAATGGGTAATTTCTCAAGAAGTATCAACACGAATTAAATTTAACCCCATATAACATATATAATATATAATATATAATAAATATTTTTTTAATATTTTATTTTATTTTTTCTTTAGAATTATAATCTAAATAAATACTTGATGATACTATATTCCATCAATAAACAAGTGAATACAAGAATGCATGTAATATGGAATAAATCTGATCTTGGCGGTGGTACTGTCTTACAAGAATTCCTTCTCAACTTAAATGCTAAAATTCTCTCAAACTATCATTACAGAATCCTGGAATGAAAATTCAAACTTAAAATCACATAAATTATTAGGGGAAATCAACAAATTTGATGGAAGTGACCAATTAACTCTCATATGCAGTATTTAATACTAAAAATATAGAAAGGTAATTAGCCAGCAATCTTGTAGCTGGGGTTGACTAGATTATCCAAGCCAGCGACTACTTGAATCGACTCTATGACCCCACCAACCTTAACATCTGCCAAATAATCCTCATTTTCTGTCACATAACCAAACACTGCGTAACGACCATCCAATATGTTGGCATTAATAGGAGTTAATTCACTTTCTTTCAGTAGCCAAAATATCTGGCTGGATGCAGAATTGTCCTCAAATTCCTGTCAACAAAATTTAAAAACAATATCTAGTTAGCCTTTCTATCATATTAACAAAATCATTGCATAGACATAGAGAACAGTAATGTTGGAAGTTCAAATTCTCACATCTCTTGCAATTACACAAGCAAGATATAAAAAAATAATTTAGTTGATGATGGTGTGCATGGCAGTTGAACCAGTAAAGTTTCTTTACCAAGGTAGCTGAAAAACATGATATTATCCCCTAGGTACAAGTGAGAATCATATGCATTTAACTTGGGATGCATTACCTCTTTGAATTTCCATCCCATCATAGAAGTGCCTTTCCACCAAGTCTATGAAATTCCCAGAAGTTACAAGTGCATTATAACCGTCTAGAACTACCAGGAAGACACATTCATCTAGGTTAGGATTGTCCTTAACCTTGACCTTCATCTCCACAGTTGCTCGCCCCTTCAATAAAGGCATATTTCGGTATTCTTCAGGCACTTCATACGGGAAGCCATCCACCATATCCTCTTCAACACTGCAGAATTATTTTATGTGAAATTTTTTTTGAAAAATAGTCTCTTAAAAAAAAATGTTTTGTATCGAAACTTCACAATTTGCAATTTTAGTGTAAGTGTTCATACTTAAGTTGTGTTTCAAAGCCATTTCATACTTAGTGCAATCTGAAGTTGTGTTTCAAAGCCATTTCAATGCAAAATGTGTTATAATCAATTTTAGTGCAAAATGTAATATTTTAATGCTTAAAAAAATGTTTATAAAGAGAGGCTATTCTCCCATAAGATTTTACCATTATTTGTAACTAGCCATGCCCCCCCCCCCTCCCAAATTTTTTTAAAACTCTTCTATATTACATAAAACTAAGGACTCCTGACTACTTTGTACTTAAATGCTCAACTACGACTAGTCATAGACCTGGTACTCGTTGGAGATAATGATGTGTAGAATTTTAAGCGTAAAACAATACACTAAAAGACAAACTCAGCAACACCAACTGACCAACACAGTGACACACCAACAGATAAAGTAAAAAAAAACAGGGGCAAATAAATTGAATAATTATAAAGACTTAAAGAGAGACAATCAGTTCAAAAAGAAAGAGAGCTCTCTCTCTCAGAATGGAACAGTACACACTCCACAGCAAAACCCAAAGATTAAGAGAGAAAAAGAGAGAGAAGTAAAGTGTAAAATACCTTGAGTTAGGCCTGAGGGGTGGCGCCAAGGGCTGCGGCAGCACGTCGAGGCGTCGGAGGCGAGGAAGGATTCGAGGCCAAGCGTCCGTGTCGCAAGCTCTGATCTGATCAGACCGATCTCCGATGCCCGATCCAAGCTCTGTTGCTCGAGTTTCAGGCGGAGGCGCCATTGCCGCGTCGCCCCTATGTGCTTGATGATGAGGTTTCAGGCGGAGGCGTAAGGCGTTGCCACGTTGTTGTTGATGAGGTTTTTTTCCTTAGGTTAGGTAAGGTTTCTGATTTTAGGTTCTACTTTTACCATTTGATGATTGAGGCGGACCCGTATTCGTATTGGGTTTTGGTTGGTTTTTTTTTTTTTTTTTTTTTTTTTTAGAATACGTTTGGGTTGGGCCTGTTGGGTATTTGTTTAGGATTGATGTTGGGCTTTTTTTTTGGGCTTGCTCTGTTACATTTTTTTTTTTCAGATTCTCTGTTACAATTTTCTTTTTTTTAAAGATTTTAGTTTTAAAAACCCATAATAATTTTGTTATATTTGGTTTGGCCCCTAGAAAAAATTACTAGCTTCATTACTGATGATAATGTATTAAGAAATTTTTTGTTTTTTTGTTTTTTTTTTTTTGTTTCTATATTAGTTGATAGTTTGTTAAATACTAAATGAACGCTTATAGAGAGTCTTTTGACTAAATATTGCTTAAATTTGAGTTTATTTGTGATATATGTACTACAACATGAGGAGAGAGGTGAACATCAGCAATTATGTTGCCGGAATTGTGAGAAAAAGTAGGAGAGAAGGGAGAAACAATGTGACCAGATGGAGGAAAGAGAAAAGCAATTTCGACAATACCATTGCTCCCTAATTTTTGTGCATGTATTCGACTGCCCTATCAAGTGGTATCAGAGAAGACACACTCTGATTAGGGTTAATCTTTGTTGTGTTGATCCATTGACCCCTGTTTGTCATGGATAGAGGACAGTCATTAATTATACCTCCTTTATTTGATGACACTAACTATGCATACTGGAAAGTACGCATGAGAGCTTTCTTGCAGGCTTTAGATGAGAAAGTGTGACAAGCTGTTGAGATTGGCTGGACCAAGTCGAAGGAAGTGCTGGCCAATTGGGATGATGCTAAGATTAAGGCGACAAACTTCAACAGCAGGGCATTGAATGCTTTATTCAGTGCGGTCACTAATGAGGAGTTCAAAAAGATATCCTCTACTGAAACTACTAAGGAGGCATGGACTATACTCCAGACAACCTATGAGGGAATCAAGGCTGTCAAAGATTCAAAACTTTAGAGGCTCACTACAAGCTTTGAAGAAATCAACATGGAGGAGGTTTTGCAAGTCTTTGGTAAGAACAAACCTGACTTTGATGGGTTAAATCACCTTAAAATTGTAAGTATTCCCTAAAGATTCTAATTTTTCTTTATTTTCCTATACAATTTATATGTAATGTCTTTCGAAGATGAAATACTCACATCCATGAATATTCATGTCAATATTAGTTAATTGATCGAGTAAAAGCCATTTTCTATTGAGCTCATGATAGTCAGCATACTCATTTTTTGTTAGAGTTGGCACTTGGTAGTATAGACTATAGACCACTAATTTGAGTGCAAACCTCAAATTTGATTAGGTTTGTAGATCAAGTAATAAATTTTGTTTCAAATTTTATCAATCATAAATGAGCTTCAAAATCGAATACTCTTCAAGAGGAAAATTTAATGAACTTATTTTATTTTACTAAATTTTTTAAGAAATGCACTTTGGTAATAGTTGGTTATCCATGGCATAGGTAACCATGATATTGAATGAGGCTCTGAGGTTGTACCCACCAGCAACTTCACTACTTCGAATAGTTCACAAGGAAACCAAGCTAGGAAATTTGATTATACCAGCTGGAGTGGAGATTGCTCTACCAACAATCCTAGTCCACCATGATTATGAACTGTGGGGTGAGAATGCAAAACAATTTAACCCGGAGAGATTTTCAGAAGGCATTTCAAAGGCAACAAAGGGCCAAGTATCATTCTTCCCATTTGGTGGGGGTTCGAGGATATGTGTTGGTCAAAACTTTGCTCTAGAAGAGACCAAGATGGCTTTGTCACTCATTTTGCAGAACTTCTCATTTGAGACATCCTCATCCTATGCTCATGCTCCTTACTCAATCATAACTGTTCAACCTCAATTTGGCGCTCACGTTATATTACATAAGATATAGTACCACAAAGTTGTTCCAGTTAAGCAAGATTTATCACCATTGTGCCTCGTGGCTTATTTGGTGTTCTATTTATTATTTAGTGATTAAAAACTCATTTTCTAAAGAACAAGAAACAACATATTATGATTTCCACTCTATTATATTATGTTTGTGTTTCTACATCCATTATTGCATTAATTGAAGGAAACAATGTTGAATAATGTTTAAAATATATATAATTAGAAATATACATCATTATTATTGGTAAATTTTCATTTTTAAAGTATAATGTTAATTTTTTAATCCTACCCTAATTAAAAACCCTTTTACCGATTATAAGATCCCGATTTTAACAACTTTATTGCAAAGGCTAGAGTATATGATGCTAGTAGAAAATTAATGGATTTCCCTTAAGCGTTCTAAAATTGAAATATTACACATAGGGAGATAAAAATGCCATTGATCTCTTTGGACTCAGCCAAAAAACTAAGGAAAAAAGGGGAAGAAAATGAATTCTCCGAACTGAAGCAATTTATTTAAGAAATGCCAACCAAATTTTCTAAGCACCCTTCTACAAATCAACCACCTTCTTCCATGAGTCTCGGCTCGATATCACGTCCCACCATCTCCCCACATTTTCTCTTGAAGTGAATGAATTGCCCTTATTAGTGTCGCTGACCAAGTACTGAGTGTTGGGCAAGTGTGAAAGATCAGCCAAATAAAATTCATCACTAGCCAAGAACCGAGCCTCCCCGAGCCTCTTTTCATAGATGTCAAGCACTTTCGACAGCTTCTCTTCATTCTGCCTGAAAACTACTTTGTCTTGCTTGATATTCATTCGAGGCGCGAATGCAAGTTGAAACACCTGTTGGGTCCCAAATAATATTATTACAAATATAAGCAATCCAAAATAACAATTACACACAAGAACACAAAATTTACGTGGAAAATCCTTTCTCTTTAAAGGGAAAAACTACGGGACAAACTTCGAATAATTTCACTATGATCAAATCAATTACAAAAATTATTGTGTATGTTTCTCGGCTAAAGAAAAATCCCTCTTATTTTTCTTTATTCACTCACTCACACTAATTATCTCTTTCAAATGTGACAACACTTTGCTCTCTCATTTTTATTTTCTTCTCCATGCACAACTCTCTCTTGGCTGTCTTCTTTTTCTCTAAGCTACTCCCTCTTGGCTGCTATCTCTTCTTTTTCTTTCTTGTACGGCTTTCTCTTTCTTTGCTCTTGCACATACTCTCTTTATGTCTTCTCAAAGGCGGTAGTACCTTGCTATCTGCTTCCTCCTATGTTCCTCCCAAGGGAAAATCCCCTTTCTCTCTCTTGATACAAATGTAGCGGACCTCTAAATGCTCTTTTAGTTGCTTTCGGAGCATCAGGAAGATTCATATATATGTTTGATTGAACCTGAGGATCCGGTGATGGCTTGATGGAATTCTCATTTATGGAGAATTGACTCAAATGCAATTTACATTTTAGCCTAAAAAAAAAAAAAAAAATTAACACTTTGACTGACTCACTGAATGCATTGGTTATTTTTTTGACCCTCAAAGTTATTAGTATTGGTATTAACTAATATACCAAATATATTAGGCATTTGGAACAAATGGATTGCCCATTTAATTTTGATGTACAACCTTGTGCTGAATCAATCTTCTGTGCTTTTTTTAATCTTTTTTCTTTCTTTCCATACTACAAGTTTTAATTGTTCAATTAAATGCTATAATAATACTTAAATGTATTAATTAATAGATACATGGACCCTTCCATAAAAAAATAAAAATATTTTAACCAAAAAAATATAAAGTATAAACAAAGAAAAGAGAACACCAAGAATTTACGTGGTTCGGCTTTTGGACTACGTCCACGGGTGGCAACAACAAGAAATTTCACTAACAAATTTGGAGAATACAAAATGATGTAGAGACATTCTCACAAAACTCAAACCCCAATACACCCAAAATTATTCTCTCTCAAAGACAAAGTTTACTACCTCCATAAAATGTTTGGGATTGAATACAAAATTTGAGGCTAAACCTAAAATAAGTAAAAGATTTCCCTTCTCTGGAATTCTTGCACAGCACTCATTAAAGTGGTCTCTCACTATGACCTTTTGCCACACCTTTTTGTATCACCCAACTTGTTAGACTCGCCACACAAATCAAATAAGAGAGCAACATATATATATATATATATATATATATATATTTGACTAAGAGAGAATACGAATCATCTGTACCATTTTTTTTTTCTACCAAATTTCCTAACTGATGGGTAATTTCAAAAGAGATGGTTCGTGTTCTCAAGGAATTAGTAATGTTCCCAAGCCATTCTAGCACTTGTCAAATCGCATTTGAGTTTTTTGTCTTGGTGACCCTGAGTGACTCCCTGCTGGTGGTGATCCTTATCTGTTCCTCCCCTCATTTCTGAGTTTTTCTTCTCTTTGTGAAATAATATGTATCGTATCAATGTGTGGGTGTGCACTGCTGTGAATCTGATTATGTACTTGTGCAAATTGTGTGACTGTTTGTGTGAGATGTTGGTGTTTTAAAAAAGAATTACATGTTTGTTGAAGGGATATTTTGCATTACGCTTTTTATGTGTGCTGCTATTTGCTTCTGATCACTTTATTTTTATTGCTGGTAATGTTGACTCCCACTCTTAATCTCCTATCCCTGCCTTTGCTGTTTGGTACCTGTGATTGTTTTTGTTGTTGTGGTCACGTTTTTGAAAGTGTTGCTGTGAGTTTCTTATTCTCTGTGGGTTTTCTGTGTTTGAGATCTGTGGGGCTTCTTTCTGTGTTATTGGTTTCGATGGATGATGAGGGAGAGTGCAGAGAATGATTTTTACAAAAATGGAGGATATATAGTTTTAGTTTGTTAACAGCCCTACTCTTATTCTGTTACGGCCATACCACCATTGAGTGTTCATATTTAATTGATACTAAAGCATTTAATGCTTTCGCAAATTTCTGCCACCTTTTGAGTGTTGGTGGCATCGGAGATGCTTTGGTACTTATTTCAGTGTTTGGAGGTTATTTTCCGTTCTTTGAAAAAAGCTATGTAAAGCTAAAGATGTATATCGGTTATTTGATTAATGTACTGTGAGAGAATAGGAGCAGATGACATCATTTGTTGTGATATGAGTATGACCCCCACGCTTTCACTTCTCCCTTCTTTTGTCTTTTATTTGTTTGATGATCCTGAAGTTAGTGGTTGACTCTTTTTTTAAGTAACAACATAAGAGGTGGAGTAATCACGAACAATGAATGAAAGTTTTAGACTAAAATCTAACTATAAACAAGAATCATGTATCGTTTCCTTAATTATGTAAAGGGTCTGTTTGAGAACAGTTTATTTAGTAGAAACTAAATTTTTTTTGCAGGAAGTACAGGCAAAAAAAAAAAAGTTAAAAGCTAGCTGAATAGTATAATAGAACTCGTAAATAATACCAAAAAGAAGCTAAAGACTCAAATAAGCTGAACTTTTTATCACATCCCAATAACAAACTCTTAATAGAATGAATACGAAATCCCATCGTTCAGGTTAGATATTTTATTATTATTATTTTATACCTCTTTTTTGCTCTCAATCCCACATTTGAATCTTACTTAACTACATGAAGTTTCTCATCAATTGCCTTAGCCTTGTGAGACAAGCTCAGGAATATAGTGACGCATCTGGGTCTATAAACAAGGATGTAATAGAGAGAAACGTGCAGAGTGAAATTAAGTTGTGTGAAGATCTAGAAAAATAAATAAATAAATAAACAGTGCTTTGTTCAGAGCGGAGATCTTGTTGCAATCTTGGTTTTACTGAGTTTCTAGAGAGGTATTATTGTATTTTTAAAATTTATTGTGAACTTGAAGTCTTGGACATATACTTGGGCATTGCATTCCTATTTTATTGTAGTAGATTAGTCCCTCTATATTAGATTGTTTTTCACTTAATGTGTTCTTGTGTTATTAATTTTCTTGGTACTTACGTGATTTTTTTTTTTTTTTTTTGGTGCTTAAGGTT
This sequence comes from Notholithocarpus densiflorus, assembly GCA_030021035.2. NCBI lineage: Eukaryota > Viridiplantae > Streptophyta > Magnoliopsida > Fagales > Fagaceae > Notholithocarpus > Notholithocarpus densiflorus. The sequence goes on along the minus strand of JARYZH020000246.1, from coordinate 453,436 downwards.
ATATTTAATTTATTAACACATAGATGGTGATTTATCCCAACAAATTTATGGCTGATGTCCTCTTTGTGAAGTGACTCAAAACTTCCATAATTTTAACTAGATTGCATAAATGAAACCAAGAAATTAATACTAGGCGTCCAAACTCCTATATATATTGTAGCCCTCAAGCCATAAAAAAGTTGTATCGTTAACCACATTGATCTCATGTTTTAGGATTTGGAAGAGGTGATTGGTAAACAACAATATCCCCAAACCATGTTTTCTTTCATGGAGCTGCTTTCATCATTAAACCATTGTTCACAGCTTCTATTGTGATTGTACTAACTCCCATAGTACAAGAACTCATACCTTCTGTAGTAAAAAATTATCTCGTTTCCATCTGTGGAAAATATTTCTTTACGCCTCAACTCACTCTCTTAATTGAAGAGAAATGTGGTATCAGTAGCAATCAAATCTATGAAGCTGCCGCAACCTACCTACGTTCCAAGATTGGTGATTCATCTAACTTAAACCATCTCAGAGTAAGCAAAACCAGTAGGCAACAGGGACTAACCGCTGATATTGTAATCGGTCAATCGGTTATGGATTCCTTTCAAGACATTAATTGGCTCAAATGGAAGTTATGTGCGAAAAAAAAAAACAAGGATGGCGATGTTCTTTTGACATATTTTGAGCTTTCATTTGAAAAGAAATTCAAAGAGGTTATGCTAAACTCTTATTTACCTCATGTAATATCTTGTTCCAAGGTTATACAAGAAGCACGAAGGGTGGTAAAGCTTTATAGCCGTGAATTTGACGGTGTTCAAACTGGTCGTAAATGGTATTCTATTATTCTTGAACATCCAGCTACATTTGAGAAGTTGGCAATGGACCCAGAGCTGAAGAGGAGGTTCATAGATGATCTTGACAGGTTTGTTAAAAGAAAGGAGTGGTATAAGAAAGTTGGCAGAGCACGGGTATCTGATTGACGGCCCCCCGGGTACCGGTAAATCAGCCTTGATTGCTGCCATGGCTAATCACCTCGAGTTTGACATCTTTTTGAAAATTAAACATTTTATTTAACATTTTGCCATTTTTGGAAAAAGCGGATTTTTGGTTAATGAAAATAGTTCCTTTGAATTTATTTTCGAGGGAAACTAATTTTTGAAGATCCATTTTTGAAAATGGGAAGTTCCACGGTTATTTTGGGAAAGAGGAGTTTATAATTTTGAATACGGAAATTGTTTTTCAAAGAGGTGAAAATTCCCTTAAAAAATAGGAGGTGAAAAGTTCAAAGGAATTTTGGAAAAAGTAATTTTGTTTTCAAAGGACAAAAAATTTTCATGGATTTTTGTAAATGCTTTTTTTATGAGATAAATATTTCCATGTAAACAATGTTTGGGGGTAAAAATTCTATAAAATCTTGTAAAACACTTTTTGAAAACTAATTTTGAAAACAAGCTAGCTGAAAATTATTTTGAAAATACTTTTGAGTCAAGCATTGATATGTGGTAATGGAATTTTTAAACTACAACCTGAGAAGCTAGCATGTAAACCATATGCCCAGACATTGTGCAAAGAAAATAAATTTATGCTATATAAGGAAATAAGTACTATTTTTGGAAATAGTTTTTGGATCTCAATTCGTGCATTTGTACGCCAATTTTCCAAAAGCAAATGACTTTGGCTGGAAAGGACAAGCTCATAATTGAGCATTTGACAGAACTGAATGCGTTTATATATATAAAAGTAATAAAGTTCAAATAATATTATAATAAGCTTGTTCTTTCGTAGTTCTTTCAATGAAACTACCGTTACATGGGAAAAGAAAGAAGAAGAAAAACTGAGCTTTTGATTTGCAGCTAGAACATTCTTTTGCTTTTGAAAATTGGTGTTAAGCATGTTCTTTTTTGACTGGTTGAGAGGAAATTAGGGTGAAGAGTGGGATTGAGATAATGTGCAATACTCTAGGTATTGTATTTGATGCAATTACTATAAATGGTTAAGATTGATAGTTGAAAAAAGAAATTTTCAATCTCAATCATTAATTCAAAAAAGTTAAGAAAAAAATTTAAAAAAATTAAAAGTAAAAGGTTAAAAGGTAAAAATTGAAAAAAAAAAAATTGTGAGAAGATATGGATGAATTGCAACCGATAACTATTGCACCGGATCCTAATCAAGAGCCCTCCCCTCTCTCATTTAGAGCATCCGTAGCAGTCGTTGCAAAAATTATGTCATTTTGCCACACCGAAAGCCTACTTTATTATTTTACCACATCATTTTACAATATCCTATTTATCAAATGTTCTATATTTTTACCACTTCATTTAAATATTATTTCTTAATTCTTTTTAATTCTTATTTTATTCTTTCTTTATATTTTTTCCTAATGGTAATATTTGTTCCTACAACAGTCATATTTTCAAATCTCATCAATTCTAACAGTAACATTTTCAAACAATCCTCTTAATTCAACTATCATATTTTGGCTAGTTTAGACCTTGAATTGACAAGACTCACATTTGCATGACCCTTAATACATAGTTGAACAGATAGAGATTACAAAAAAGAAAAACAAATGGTTAAGGCCATTAAAATCAATGCTCTCTTCATTGTACACTACCCTTACTTCAAAAGACACAGAGTTTGAATTGGAGTGTAAAGCTGAGGCTCCTTCCAATATATACAAAAGCAAAAAGGATTAACAAGTAAAGAAAAGCCTAACTTCCATTTAATTTACCTGAAATTATTCACTTTCCCTAACCAAAGCAAAAAGTAAGAACAATTACAACTAAAAAAATGAATGAACAATACTACTTTCTTCACTGTACATAAAGCCGTAGTTCCATATGCAAAGATCAATAATTAAACAAAAAGCCTAACTTCCATTTAATTTGTAGCAAACACCCAATTTTTCTAAATTTTAGCTCTCCCTTTTGAATTCTGTCTTCTGTGTCCAAAAACATAAAGATTAATTTCCCAAATAACAAGGAAAATAGTAAAGAATTCAAGACTGGGTTTTTATTGAGCAAATCCTAAAAGCACTTTCCTTTCCTTTATTTCTTACTTCTTACAAACAAAAATGCTTCTCTAAATCATCAATTACTATATTCTTCCTTAAACAGCTTGATTAAACCATGTTTTTCATCGAAAACTTTTCTGGGTATTTTCCCATAGAGGCAAACAGAGCTTTAGCAAGCAATTGCAGCACCCAAACCCACAAATTAATTAAAACCCAGATGATAAGATTAAAAACCTAGATCAAATATAATATTTAATTTAAAAATACTAAGCCAATTAGTGGTAAAGGTTCAAGCTTTCAAATTCAGTAACGAAAAAAAGCAAGCACAAAAATAAAACCTTGACGGAGAACTTACCTGTACGCAGTAGATGTAGAACGAATCAATGAAACCAACTTGGCTCACGGTGAATCGATGAAACCTTCAAAGATAGAACAGCGAATCGGCGCTTTGAGAACGACGAACAACGAATCGGCGACTCAAGATAGAACAGAGAGGAGATACCCACAACCCAGAGACCCACGCCGATCACAATCCAAAGTCACAAACCCACAACCCGATAGGCGACTCTGAGATAGAACAGAGAGGAGAGAGCGAACAAAAGGGGGAAAAAAAAACCGGTGAAGGGACAAATTAGATCAGTGATGGTAGAGAGGAAATCGGTGGTGGCTCATATTCATGAATGGGAAGAGAATAGAGCAAAAGGGGAAAGGGAAGAAGAAAGAGTGTGGGAGAGTGGAGATGGAGGCACATATGTAGATCGGGCTGAAGGAGAAGAACAAAGAGATATGTGAGAGAGTGGAGATGGAGGCGGTGAGGAATTGTTGAAGGAGAAGATGAAAGAGATACGAGAGAGAAAGAGGAATAAACAAAGAATATATAATACGTTCCGTACTGTGGCAAATTTGTCACAGTACTGTTCAATGTTGCAAAAAATATTCCATATCCCACATATGCTAAATGGGCTCAAATTGGGTTTGGTGTGGGATATGTGCCAAATATTTAGCATTTGGCACATATTCCACATCTACTATGAGTGCTCTTAGTTACAGCCCTTCCACTATTGAGTGTTAATATTTAATTAGTATTTAATCATTTAATGCTTTGGTAACGGTGAGAAAGCATATAAAAGTCTTTGGTGGTTATTTTCTATTCTTTGAAAAAAGCAATGTATATAAATCAAAGATGTATCATTCCAAAAAACAAAAACAAAAAAAAAAGTCAAAGATGTATATCAGTGTTATTGATAACTGTAGTGAGAGAATAGTAACTGGCCGCATAATATGTTGTGATATGACTCTCACCCATTCACTTCTCCCTTCTTTTGTCTTTTATTTGTTTGATGATCCTGAAGTTAAAAAAAAAAAAAAAAAATGGTGGTTTTTTGTAATATATAATAACTTAATTTCTTTCATGTTTACACTAGCATTACTCAAATATGTAAAGTAAGATTAGAAATCAAATTCCTTTTGTCTGTAGACTTATAGTATCAACGGATGTCACGTCAAAAAAGGCCACACATGCCACGTCTTTTTCCATGTGCCGTTTGGATTATACTTTTTAGAAGTGCACTTTACTAATGAAATGTGTATCTTTTATAATGGGCTACTCAAATTCAATATGGACCGCATTCTAGAGCTCATATTGGGAACAAGGGAGACAACCGAAGGGAATTTGTATGTTTAGAAATTCTGGGAATAAAGAATGGAGGCGTGCAGAATGTTAATCTAATGTTGTTACTGAAAACAAGGCAATGGATGAAGGGTTACATTGGGGCCAATATACCACTCCAGTTTCCATGCTCAAATTGATTTTCACTTTAGTTTGAGATATGATAGCCAATTGATTTATCTTCTTTTTCTACTTCTTTTCTCTTTTTCTTTTTTTTCCCCCTTTTTTCTTGGGTTCTGTTGGGATCAATTAGCAAACATTTTTTCCAAGTCCCTATCTTTGTCCAGATTTGTACTTTTACAGACCAAGCTCAATGTTGTTCCAATACAGTTGGCTTGAAGGATAATGTCTATTAAATAATGTAAAATAATAAGAAAATTGCAGAGAGAACAAAATCAAGAAAGAGAGAATGAGTAACACAAAAAGAGGGAATTACATTATTTGGTGGCCTGACGGCTTACGTCTAGGGAGGAAGTCCTACTGACTACATTTTTATGAGAAATGCTAAGGACACCAATTTTGATATAATTTTATGCCACAACTTGCTATATGGTGAGTTGTAATTAGTAATGATGTGTTAGTGGGTCATGTAAGCAAAAAGGTCTAAATTTACCTATGTGGGGTTGGGTGTTTAAAAAGTTGTTGACCTCATTGATAAACATGTTAAAAATCAAGCACCTCTCTCTCTCTCTCTCTTTCTCTAAAAATATTCTCTTGCATTCCGAAAATTTCTCTATGATGCTCTTTCCGGATTTTTCTATGAGATGTCTCTTCTCGATTTTCTAGAGACTTCTATGTAGAAGTAAAACTCAGACACAAGTTTTCGTAATAGTCTAGAAACTGTCATGGGCTAGAAATTAAAAAAAGAAAAAAGAAAAGCTAAGGCCTAAAACTACTAGAACTCCACTAGCAGAAATTAAATGAAGCTAGAAGCTTCAATGTCAGTTACATGAACCGAACTCCAACATGTATAAATGTGTCGTGCATGTGCTGTGCACTAGTGTTGAGTGTATTGGTAGCCAAAAAACTAGTGTCAAAACATTAATTGCTTTTTTTTCTTTTTTCATAAATTTTTTTTTTAAATGGATTATTAATTAATGCACTAAAAGCACTTATTAGCATTTCCCTTAAAGAAAAAGCTAGCAGTGCATGAATTGAAAGAAAAGTGTAGTGTGTGTGCTGTGTACTAGTGTCAGTGTATGTGAGTCAAAACATTAGTGCTTTGTTCTCGTGTTTAGGTGGAAAACATGCTTATTAGGTGGAAAGAACGTAGTTAAATTAAAAAAATTCACACCCAAAAGTGACGGCTAAGATTCCACTTAGTATGCGATTCTTTGAAAACAAAAAAACCAAAGCAAAACATGCTTAGTATGCTTTTTATTATACTTATTTATTGGTAGTTTGTTTGCCACAATCCTCAACCATTGAGAATTAAACTAGTGAAGAAGTTTAAGGCTACAAACTTTGTACATATATAAAATGTATTTGACACTAATATGAAATATAAAAAAATTTATGAGTGATGTATTGATGTAAGATTCGCTATATATTGTTTATTTGTTGACTTTTAAAAAAAAAAAGAATAAGCCACATTTATTTAAAATCAAAATTTCACTTATGAATGAAAAGATTTTTAATAGTTAGATAGTTAGACACAAAGTATAACTTATGTAAATTTATATTATTATGTAAGTTGAAAGTTCACTTGGAGTATAAAACACTAGTGAATGTTTAGACCCCCAATTTCAAAATAACCAACTCAAGCTTATACTCAAACAATATATGTGCAGAATGATAAGTACAAGCAATACCCAAATAAACAAACTACTCTAAACCATAATTAATCACAACACAGCAACAATTAAAGGTAAAAAGTAAGGGTTAGAGAGATGCAAACACAAAGATAACACTAGCATGTGTTATCGAAGAGGAAACCAAAGAACTCGGCAAAAAACCTCTCCGCCGCCCTCCAAGCAGTGAAATGATCCACTAAAGAATAAAGTTGGGATACACGAATAGCAATAGACCCTCTAAGTCTAATCTACCCAATGCATCTAAGCCCTCCAAGCTTCTTGCTCCAATAAGGTTAAGCCTAGCTGTGTTTTCTTTAGCTTTCCGGATCCCGCAATAAGCCCATTGCATCAACCAAATAAATTTGTCATCTCCGAATTGCTTCCCAAGCACCAAATTACCTCCTCACTGATATGGGTATGGTGAGATAAGAATTTGACTAATGAACCTCTCAAGGGTATGTCAATGGAGAGGGTGAGAGTAGAGGAATTTGGAGAATCAAATGTCTAAGATTGTGGATGAGTCAATCTTATTTTTCTCTAGGGTTTTTCTCTCAAAATTCTCTTTGGAAGCTCTCTACATTTCGTGGGTATAAGGGTATTTATAGTAGGGTATGTGAGGAATGTGAAAAGACATTTTTTCTGCAAAACAGGGTGTTATGGCGACTCAGTCACTACTGGGATGAGTCGCGAGTTTGAGTCGTGAGATAACTGCCAGGCCAGACTGTCCTTTTTGTCCTGTAGTGCTCCAGCTGTCGTGACTCTTCAGCTTCTGGCATGCTTCACACGTGTGGCATTTTGGCGAGTTGCCAGTCGCGAGTCGTTCGCGAGATCCAGTCGCGAGAACCTCTCTAAATGTACACACACTTGAATTCTTCACACTCTCTCACACACAACCCTTACATAATTCCCACCTAAATATAGGGTATCTAATTGCTGAAATACAAGCAAATTTGGCACGGAATAAAGCCAACACATGGTTGAATAAATTCAACCTTACATAAGTATACACTATTTGATTGCTTATACACAATTAAGAAGGTGAATAAATTATTACATAAATAATGTGAGGTCCTATTAGGTTTTTTAATCAATTAATTTATTTTGTATCTCATTTTTGAAAGGTAAAGCAACTGGCACTGGTTTGATGCAAATGAGGTGTTTTTGGATATATCTTATGAGAAGCTTCAATTTGATAGGTTTGGAGCACACAAATTCTACACAAACAAAGATAACACACACAGATTCAAAAAAAGTAAAATTTCAAACACAAACTTGAGTTTGGTACCACATTTTTGGGCTTATAAAAAATTATATGAGGAGCTAGAAAATGGGCATCATAAGCTTTTTAATGACACATCATTTTTGTTAAACGGAGATCTAAAAGGCCAAAATGTAAGTTTACATCAGGAGCGGACCTAGGATTTCAAGCTAGGGGGCCGAAGTATAAGAAAAGAAAAAAAAAACCAAATAGGTATCCATATAGTATTAACAAACTATCAACAAAGATAAATACACAAAATCATTGTTTCTTAATATATTAAGATACAATCATCCACCAATAACGACAACAACAAAAAAAAAAAAAAGCAAAATAATATTGTTTCTTAAGAGCATTAACTATTGCAAAAGAATTTATTTTCACAAACTAAAAATTACTTTTTCTACGTTAATATAGCATATGAAATGTCTCATACAATAGTGTTTTTGGTATCTGGTATTCTAAATACTAAATATTTAGCATTTAGAACACCTGATGTTAGTACTTTAATACTAGACTGACTAGGATTTTTTATTTTTTATTTTAAAGTTTTGTTTTTGTTAAGTTTTTGAGTTGAGTAGCTGTTAGTTGGGCTAGGTTAATTAAAAGGGAGGGGGACTAAGTTTTTGGAAGAGGGAGGTGCAACTCTAGAAAAAAGAAAAAATTCTTTTTTTTTTCTTTGGGCCGGGAGGCCCAATTTTTTTTTTTTTTCCTTTTATTCTTTAGGCCAAGGCTCGAGCCCCCTGGGTCCGTCCCTAGTTTACATAAATGAATAGAATAATGCAAAACCCATAGAAAATGGATCAAGATAAGCTTGAGATGCCCACTTTGCACACAAATTTGTCACAAATTACCATTGGTGATCTAAAAAGTTGGGATTTAGTAAACTAGGCATGTTTCTCTATGCTCTGAAACAAAAAGTGTTGTTGGATGTTCTCCAAATTGCTGGAATATGCCTACACCAAGGATGACAGAAAATCAACACTGAAAACTTCCCATTTGAATCACCCTATTTTTCAATTGTGTTAAGGACATACTTTATGTAATTGGGTAATCTTTTGACAAAACGCACTTTACTTGTAATTGGGTAGATCTAGGATGGGTTTAATACTTCAAGAAACAAGTGTTCAAGTTAAGTATTGGAGCCATGCAAATCTGACCAAGAAACAAGTGAAGAAAGTGTTGTTCATTAAAGCTCGATAGAATCCTTTCTATCGAGATTTAATATTGAAGCTCGACAGAAGCTCGACACAAGCTGTATCTGTCGAGAATTACGAAATCAGACTTTTCAGATCAAATTACATGCATATTCCTATGTATTTGTGTAAGGTTTCTTTTCTCACAACCCTAGACATATAAAAGGATTATTTTGAAGGCCGTCGTGTATGCATTGTGTGACCGAATGCAGAAAGTGCCCTAGTTCATCATTCTCTCTAAAGAAGCTACTGCGTCTTTACGCCAAGGTTTTTGTGACCAAAGAGCTTCCTGATCTTCATTGTTGATAAACTGAAGAACTTTGCAGTCCAATTGGGTATTGGGGTAAAGGTTCAACTGTAGGTTGGTATTTTAGGATAAGCCAAAGGGTTTGGTAAGATTCCTTATACTTGTAACCGCTTGTGATTGATAATAGTGGATTCTTGGGAATGGTGACCTTAAAATCACTCGATGGGGTTTTGCCTCGATGGTTTTCTCCATTTGTAAACAAATCACCTGTGTCAAATTTATTTTCTGCTGCACTTAGTATAATTGGTGATTTGTTTGTGCCTCCACGCTTTGCATGTTAAATTGACTTAATTAATTAACTTGGGTAATTAATTAATTTGCAAGGAGTCAATACATTTTTGCCCTATCAAATTGAATAACTTTTTTATCACAGTACAAAATGACCCAAAGTTGGTACCATTAGAAAGTATGTTACACAAACTTTCCAATGGTATCAAGCAAGGTGCTCGTGAAAACCTCTAAGTTCTAACCAAGTATGCAAAATTTGTAGCTCAAAAAAAAAAAAAAAGGAAAAAAAGGAAAAAAAAAACTCAAAATAAGATGAACCAAATTAGGACCCAAAGCATGTGCTCACATATACCTTGTGCTTTGGCGCTGATGCTCATGGTACGTAAGAGAAAATTTGTTATTCCCATTCTATAAATTCATCACCCTTTTGCTCGAAAATATGAAACAAAAACACCATAAAACACCCAAATTCTCTCCCAATCAATCTAGAAAATTTCCGAATAAATAATCCTTCGTCAAATCCAAGCTTCTTTATAGGTATAATTTCAGAATCGTTTTTTTTTTTTTTTTGATAAGCTGTATCCTTTTTATTTCATTGTTTTTATGCTTCTAGTCACTATAATGAATACCATACTTGTGTGATTGCATATTAATCATGTTTGGGTGATTATGAATATTTATAGACATGCATAATTAGGCTATTATTTTCAAGCTTATGTTAGTATGTTAATTTGAATGATTAAATAAACACATCGATCCATGTATGTATAACGTGGGTATCCCTCCTTTTATTATAAATCACTTGAGTTATATATATGAAATTCATTAGTATGTACTCCAATTTTTTCTTTCACACTCACTTTTAGTGATGAATTACTCACGGTAATTGACAATGTGAAATTCATTATTATTGCTTAATTATATTGTCATTGCTTTCATCACAAGATTTGTTTGTCAATAAAACATGGCAGATTATTTACCAAAGAAACAATCCATGGTAAATTATTCAGTAAATAAGAAAGAGTGAGTCCAAATCAATTGTGATAGGGATCAAATTAAAGTCAATTCGTCCAAAGTGGTCGTCCATAACTAGACCACGTCTAGAAAGCTTCGCAAGGAAAGAAACCTAGCAGAAACAATGTGTGCTTGAACAGTATCCGTCCGTGGGTAACAAGACAATCCAATCTTAGGATAGTTGTTCATGACGCAAGGGCATGGACGACCAGATGACACTTAGTGAATTTTAAAAGAACTTCTCAAAAGGTTCCACATAATCAGACCATGATGCACTACTCCTAAAAGGTGAAGAGGATTCCTCGTAATCCGCTCCACGTACCCATTTTTACCATTTTCTCCATTAACCACACACATCTCCCATGATGGTGGTGGATCCAAACAAGTAGACCCACTTCTAACTCTCTATAAAAGGATCAAGTCCCATTCACCCGAGGTGAGTTCTACTATTCACAGTTTCTCATCCTTGTGTTCTAGAGAGAAAATTAACTTAATCGTCAGAGGGTCCTTGGCCAGGTTACACTAGTCACCCTTGACAGTCTTTTCTTTCCTTTTAGGTCCTAAAGCCATCACTATAGCCTGAAACATTCCAGCCTACTGATTTTCGTGCATCATCAGTTGACGTCGTCTGTGGGGAAGTAAAACAAGATAAGGTGGCAAGCAAAGTTCCCAAGTGCTAACCACTTAGCTTTCCAAGAAAAAAAGGCTACATGGTTCGAACTAGGTCAATGGCCACTAGTCCAGAGCACTAAGAGAGTGGAAACGCCTCCAGTCACTTTAACCGTGCACCAACACCACCTCTGACCATCAATCAATAGTTGCAGTCCATGGCTGCTGCAATGGTGGACTTGATGCAACAAAACTAAAAGTTAACTAGAGAAGTTAACAGACATTGTTGACAACACTGCGGCAAGGAGAACGGGCAAAATTCAGATCATGAAGGAGCTAAAAAAGGTGTTGAGGAAAGAGATAATTCTAAAGGTACTATCACTCGTAGGGTACCACATTTGGAGAGAGAGAGATGGATCAAATGAAAAGATCCATGGAGGAGATGAAGGACTCCATGAGGAGGGCAAATCACATGGATGACCTTGTCCACAAGACTGATTCTCCCTATACCGCGTCCATCACCAGTCACCCTCTACCCTCCAAAATTTAAAATGCCTACCTTAGACTTATATGATGGAATGCGGGACCCTTGCGATCACATTGCCACGTTCAAGACAACCATGCACCTCTAAGGTGTTCTAGACGAAATCATGTGCAAAGTCTTTCCTACCACGTTGAAAGGCCTAGCCAAAGTATGGTTTGATAAGCTACCACCAAACACCATAACTTCATTTCAGGAGTTAAGCAAGTTGTTTGTCAACAACTTTGTCGGCCAAAGGTATAAGTGTTCCTCGTCCAGTTTGCTAAACATAGAACAAGGAGAAAATGAAAGTGTGCGTACTTTCATTAGTCGTTTTAATAGGGAAGCCTTGTTGGTGGACAAGATGGATGACAAGATCCTCTTGGCAGCCTTCTACAATGGAGTCAATTCAGATTTGTTCATCCATAAGTTGTACGACCAGGAGCCGCAAATGATGGCTGAGTTGATACATTCAGCCTAAAGTTTCATGAACGCAGAAAACGCAATTATTTCTAAGAAAAAGAAGAAGGTTGAACAAGTGGAAAATGGTTATGTACACCATCCAAAACAAGGCCCTCATCCAAAGAAGGCTAAGACAGAGGAGAAAAGAGATCTAGACGGCAAGAAGGTAGGGTCGTCCTCAGGACAATACTCCAACTACACTTCCCTGAATACCCTACTTGACCAAGTACTGATGTAGATTAAAGATGACCCATCCTTAAAATGACCAGAGAAGATGAAAGGAGATCCTAGCAAGCAGAACAAAAGCAAGTACTGTCGTTTCCACCGAGACCATGGACATGATACGAACGCGTGTTACGACTTGAAGCAACAAATTGAAGTTCTCGTTAAGCAGGGAAAGTTGAAAAATTTCCTTGGACGAGACCACAAGGAAAAAAGGCAACCAATGTAGGGCAAAGCAGAAGAACCAGTGCGTCAACCATGTGGGGAAATAAGGGTCATTGTAGGGGGCACATCAACTGGAAGCTCGTCCAAAGCCAAGAAGACCTACTTGCAGGTAGTCCAAAATGTTCAATTATCTAGATGACCACCAAGGATGATCAGAGAAGATGAGCCTACCATTATTTTCACGGACGAAGATGCAAGACGACTACACCATCCTCATGATGATGCAATTGTCATCACTTTTGGAATTGCAAATTATACAACTGGAAGGGTGTTAATAGACAGTAGGAGTTCAACAGACATCCTCTACTACCCAGCCTTCCAGCAAATGAGAATTAACAAGGAGTTACTTCGTCCAATGAATGTGCCTTCAATCGGATTCATAGGAATAAAGGTTCTATCAGTGGAATCGGATTTGGAGGAATAAAGGTTCTATCAGTGGGCACTATCTTTTTGCTAGTTGTGGTTGGTTCTTACCCACAGTAAATCAATAAGGAAGTGAACTTCCTTGTTGTGGACTGTTCATCCTCGTATAATGCTATCATCGGACGACTAACTTTGAACAGTTGAAGGGCCGCAATGTCCACCTAAAACTTGTCTGTCAAATTCCCAATGGAGTATGGCATTGGGGAAGTACAAGGAGACCAACTAGTTGCTAGAGAGTGTTACTTAGCAATGTTGGCAATGGATGAGCAGATACAGATGATGAACATTGAAGAGAGAAGAACATTGGCGGAACCAATTGAAGTATTGGAAGATGTACCATTGGACGAGTCCAACCTCAAGAAATTCACCAGGATTGGGACAAGCATGGAAGAGAAGACGAAACGGGATCTCGTCCAATTCCTCAAGAAGAGCACGAATGTTTTTGTCTAGAGCCACGAAGACATGCCTGGGATTGACCTAAGCGTGATTACTCATCGTCTGAATGTATCCCCATTTCACAAGCTCGTCTGTCAGAAGAAGAGAGTGTTTGCCCCAGAATAAGACAATACCATTAAAAAAGAAGTCTAGAAGTTGGTAAGCATAGAGTTTATCCGCGAAGTCTACTACCCTGGTTAGCTAGCTAATGTAGTGATAGTCAAAAAAGCTAATGGCAAATGGAGAATGTGCGTGGACTTCACAAACTTAAATAAGGCATGCCTCAAGGACAGTTATCCTCTTCCACGCATTGACCAACTGGTGGACTCAACAGCTGGACACCAATTGCTAAGTTTCATGGACGCATTCTCAGGGTATAACCAGATTAAGATGGACAAGGCTAACCAAGAGAAAACATCCTTCATCATGAGCCAAGGTTTGTTTTGTTACAAAGTAATTTCGTTTAGTCTAAAAAATGTAGGAGCTACCTGTCAAAGTCTAGTTAACCACATGTTTCGTCCACAAATTGGGTGAAATGTTGAAGTATATGTGGACAATATGCTGGTCAAAAGCGCAAATAAGACGCAACTGTTGGAAAAATGCATGTTTGTATCAATTACAAAACATACGCAGCAAAAAATTAACGGATCTACTTCATTCGCAATTGATAACATGTATTATGTAAGTTTCAAAATTTAAGAAAAAGAAAACATACCTTAGTGCGGTGAAATTCAAAAAACCGAAGATAAAAAGTTCTTGGGAAGACTTTTAATCTTCACTCCGATTCCACTTAATGCCCAACATGTGTGGTCTCTCAATCAATTTCCAAGGAGAGAATAAAGAGTGTCCAACTCTCACATAAAAACCATTTCATTCCATATGAGAACTCTCATATAAAGACTTAATGAAAAGTCTCATGAAAAAGCCTTAATGAAATTCTGTATGTTTCTCTCCTTATATACAACTGATTATCTAATTGGGCTAGCCTTTTGGGCCTTCCCAATTGAGTTTTAGTGTGTGGCTTGGAGTGGGACCAAAAGGAACCAATAAGACACTAGCTCTAATGGGCCTTGGGCTTTTCTGTCAACTCTTGACAAGTCCAAAGTTACCATTAACTATATTTAATACCACTATATAAATATAGTTGCACTCTAGGCCTTATCTATAAATTATATCTCAAGACTTTATTGTACATGCAACCCCTTCATTAAAATATTTGTAGTAATACAAAGTCATGAAAAAGGCTGCCACTTTGAAGATTACTTCATCTTAATTCTTGAGTACCCGGTTTAATCCTTTACGTTATTCATCATATATTTATGAAATCCAATTTCATAAATATATACTTTAGTAACTCCTTACTAAAGTGGTTGGGCCCAACACTCTGAATAACCAAACTCATTAAACTTATCTGAAGGGAATATTTTATATCTCCGTTAAGAAACTATGAATTCCATCTTGAGAATATATGTTCCATCAACATTAAATGCGGCTGCCCAACATACTGAGATTTTGACTATAACTTATAAATCTCACTCTTGATATATCAAAGCAACCTACATCTCATGAGATTTATTATTCATTTGACAGTCATTAGGAGAATAATAAATCTCATAGCGGTCCTGTTCAATATGTCTTAACTCTTAAAACATATCAACATACCAACTAGAAGTCTCCACTTCCATGATCAAGACAAATCATCGTAGTTGATATGTTATAGTCTTCGCAGATGAAACGCTCAATTTCATCACCGACTACGAACTAAAATTCTGAGTTTACAAAGAACTTGTGATTTATATCTTCTGTGACTTTTCACATAAATCACATACTATGCATCTCATGGACTAAGATAATGTCCCATTAGTTCATTAATAAATAGTCTCATATAATTAAACAATTTAATTATTTATGACATACCAACAAATTGGATTTTAGTTCATAAATCCTAACAGCAACATCTGGACAACCTTTAGGAAACTTTTGACACACTTTGATGATACAAG
Organism: Notholithocarpus densiflorus; assembly: GCA_030021035.2. Lineage (NCBI taxonomy): Eukaryota > Viridiplantae > Streptophyta > Magnoliopsida > Fagales > Fagaceae > Notholithocarpus > Notholithocarpus densiflorus. The sequence goes on along the minus strand of JARYZH020000246.1, from coordinate 438,071 downwards.
ATAAAGCTGAATCCAAGCAAATGTGCCTTTGGAGTTGCATCAGGAAAATTCCTTGGTTTTATGGTTTTGCAGAGAGGAATTGAAGCAAATCCTGATAAAATCTAAGCGATTTTGAACATGGTGCCCCCAAAAAATGTCAAGGATGTCTAGAGACTCACTGGACGAGTAGTTGCCCTTAACAGGTTCGTCTTAAAAGCTACTAACAAGTGTTTACCATTTTTCAGAGTGTTAAGGAGAACATTTGAATGGACGGGTGAGTGCCAACAAGCGTTTGAAGACTTGAAGGCTTATCTCACTTCAACTCCGTTGCTAAGCCCGTCCAAACTTGGTGAAAAGTTATATCTTTACCTAGCGGTGTCCCCTCATGCAGTGAGTTTGGCCTTAATCAGAGAAGAAGGAAAGGTATAGAAGCCCGTCTACTACACCAGCAAAGCTTTAAGAGAAGATGAAGGACGATACCCACCAATGAAAAAGTTAGCATTTTCATTGGTAACAGCAGCAAGAAAGCTCAAGCCTTATTTCCAAGCTCATGTTATCAACATCCTAACAGATCACTCGCTGAAGAAGGCTATGAATAAGCTGGAAGCTGCTAGACGATTGATCCAGTGGGTAGTGGAACTTAGACAGTTTTATGTGCGATATCAACCAAGAGAAGCAGTAAAAGCCCAAGCCCTTGCAGACAGACTTCATTGCCCTACTTTAAATTGTTCTAATTTCTAAAAGAAATGTTAATTGTCATTAATTTCTTATCAAGTCTCAAGTTAACTACGATAATTATCTTTTTGGTGTCGAATAACAATCTTGTTAATATAAGGCAGGTTATTTATATTTTTCCTCCCATGTGTCTAACATTTTTATTAAAACAATATTATCTCTTTATATTGCATCTACACCATCTACCCTTGTGTTATAACCTTTTTTCCCTATAACAATATGTATAAACATTTGTTTATACATACATTTATTTATGATGTACTAAAATATTATTACTAGCTAATTCTGGAAATGTAAACTTATTTATTTGTCTACAAAATATAGTTGTAATAGTGAAATAAAGGTTTGCAATTTTGACTTATGAAAGATAAATATTTAAATATAATAAAAGTATCCAAAAATATTGATTATTGATTAATTAATGATTTTTTTCATTTTTATTTGAGAGAAATTATATTCTTTTAAATTTAAAAAATTAATTCATTGGTGCCTAATTAAGTTTGTTTCTTGAGAAGGAGAAGGTCAATTATAGGGGCATATATCTTAAGAATTGAGGGCATACTTCCCATTCCTATAATGTATAATATTCGACTGCAACTACCACAAACATTAGGAAAAAAAGAATAATTTGGTGGCTATATACTTACAATTCAATGGGTTGTTACCATGGTTGGGTTGTACAGTATAAATTTTGGTTGTGACCACCACAAACTGTTGTATATATAGGTATATACAAGGATAGGTTGTAATAATAATGTTTGAGTTTGAAGAATATGGTTTCATAAAGTGAAAATTCAAGTTTTGAAATTTTCTAAGTGAAAATTCGAAAATCTAAATTTTCTGGTGATTGTTCAGAAAGGTTGAAGAGGTTTCAATCTTTGTTAACCATTTTATGAAAAAATAACTAACTCTCCATACGTGACTTTTCATGAAACATGTGTGCCTTTTCATGAATAGAGGCTTATGTTCACTTGAAAAATAATTAACTCTCCATACATGTCTTTTCATGAAACATAACCCTATGGGTATAAATAGAGGCTTATGTTCACTTGAAAAATAACAAAAAGAAACACAAGAAATCCTGTGGTCATTCTCCAGAATTGCTATCTATAGAACCTAACATCTTGGTTGTATCCTAGGGACAAATTTGCGATAACCCTTTAGCAACAAAAGTGTGGGGGATAAATATTGTCTAAGGAAAACGATATAGTGCCTCTAAGTTATCTATTTTCTGTTTGTCTTTTGTGTTAACCTTATTCTTCAATTATTACTTTGTGTAATATCCCCAACAATCTTAGACAATATTTAACTACAAAACAAGGAGTAAATGATGGTACAACTTTGAAGATGTTGAACCATGGTTTGGTGAAATTGGATCGCTTTGATAGAACCAATTTTACACAGTAGAAAGAGCAATTGGCTTTGATTTGAAGAGTTCTTCAAATGATGAATCAATCATAAAGAAGATTCAATGGAATAAGGCTTAAAGAAACAAGTTTCTTTGTTGGCAAGACAAGGTGATGATTCTTTCACATTGTGAATGCATTAAAAGCCATGTTTATAGTTTGAACATTGAAGGTACGAATTTCTTGTTCATGGGCAATTTGAATTTCAAATTGATTGATGAGTTTCTTTGTTAGAATATTTGCATGTGTTTCGAATTTATTTGAATTGAGCTATAAGAATGAAATTTTAACATGTTTAAATGTTATAAAGTGAAGTAGAAAATCTAAATGATGGAAATTCAAACTCTTAAAGTGATAGAGTATACGAATATTTTCCTAAGTGATTTTTTAAACTATGTGAAGACATTAAGAAACATATCAGAAGATCTCACTTTAGATCAATTCAGACCACATCACTGAATTGAAGAAAAGTCCAGTTAGAGGTGTATCTAACACCGATTCTAAAGTAATTGTGAACAATGTTAAAATTGGAATTTCTAATAAGAACAATAAACACTTGAATGTGAATAAGAGTGTGAAAGAACAACTATAAGGATCCCAACAATGACAAGTAGAATGTCATGTTTCCTTTGTGGAAAGAAAGGCCATTACATTTGAGAATGTAAGTTCTTAAAAAATAAGAAGAATGAAGATGAAAATGCCAATGAAGCAATTGTCATTAAGGACGTTATTGCTATGGTGAGTGATGTATGTAATAAAGATCACTATATTTCATATGACTGCAATTACAAATCCTTTCGATTGGTGTTTTGATTCAGGTGCAATGTTGCATATGTGCAACTACAAGGCACAATTCAAGACTTATGAGGAGTCTTCCATAGAACTGAGGTGCTTGTGAACATCCACAGTAAGGCAAAAGTTCATGGAAAGTTCATTATTGAAGTGAAATTGAGTTTTGGCAAGAAGTTCTCTTGACCAATGCTATATTTTTCATGTACCTAATATCAAGAAAAGCCAATTTGTTATTTAAGAATGGTCTTGTCCAAGAATGGGATATTAGTAGGCAATGAATATGCTACTATCTAAGTGTTATTTATCAATATATTTTGGTTGTGCTTATATTGTTTATTCTTTATTTGTGGCATGCAAGATTGAGACTTTTAAATTTCAAATTCTTGAAATTTATGTCAAAGCATGATATAATTTATATAAGCATGATGATTTGAATTGAATGGTGTATTAACTAGAAATTATGAATATTTCTAAATGTATATTATTCTCTGTGAGGAACATGTCATAATACACCAAAGTGCAGTCTCTTATACACCCTAATAAAATTGTTTGGTCAAAAGAGAGAATTCTATTTGATATGGTGAATACCATAAACTTGAGTGCAATTAGCTAAGTTCCTATCTGATCAATGGGAAGAAGCTTTGCTTAGTGTATGCTATGTGCACAATAGAGTTTCATCTCAAAGGTATTTCATATGTGTTATGAAATGAGAAAGTGACCAAATGCTTATCATTTTAAACTGTGGGGGTGTTTAACCTTTTGTAAATGATAGACCAAAGATGACTAATTAGTCAAAGAGCTATATAAAGTGTATATGTAGGTTTTGAGTAAATTCGAGGGTATGAAGTTTAAGATGTCTAATATAAGAGTGAAATCAAAGGATATTGAATTTAATGAGTTTAAATTCAAAGATGATTTCAAAGATACCCCGATACCTACTTAAACACGAGTAAATGACTCCAATCTTAAATATCACATTAAGTGATATTAAAGATTTAAATGTGGTTCACTAAGTGAACAAAGGTGGAGTCAAAGTTTGAGAAATAAAAAGGATTTTAATCCAAATTTTATTTCATGTGAAGCTCTTGTTTACCTTGTTAAAGGTAATAAAAGTGTAGTCCTAATTAAATACCCATGGTATTCTTTGAGGGAAGTGATCCTAAAGTTTTAGAAAGCTTTGTGCTTCTAAAAAGATGTAGCTTTCTGTTGTAAAAGCTATTAATGATGAGATAGACTCAATATTTTTTAATAATAATTGGGTCTTAATGGATCTACATCTAGCTTTAAAACCAATTGGTTGAGTGGGTATTAGAATAAGATATAAAATCTTTTGATCTAAGGTTAATAGTAAAAGGTTTGAAACAAAGGGAAAAAGATAGATTTTTGATATCTATACACTAGTAACTATTTGTGTTATTAGTTTGATATCTTTAAAACCATTCATATAATTTTAAAGAAATTCACTATATTCTATTATTACATTTTGATATATGTAATTATAGTGTGTGTGTGTGTGTGTGTGTGTGTGTGTGTGTGTGTGTGTGAATTTTGGAATGGTTGAGAACCCAAACTGTGGGGTTTAGAAACTCAAATTGTGGAATTATGATTTCCAAGAAAGTGTAGGGGTATAACCCTTAAACGAGTCATGGACTCATAAGAATGCTAATGTGCATAAAAAATATGCTTGATAAAGGTATTGAGAATTAACATTGAGGGATGTGAAATTCATTGTGATTAAATTCTGCCATGTGTGGTAGATGTCTCGAGTTTAAGCAAGCACATATTGTGATCCTATTTTGAAAGTACCTCTTTGTGAAATAAAGAGATTACAAGTGAGTTCATTAATTGAGCATTCAAGGTTCAATAATGAAATATTGGATTGTGTCTCCACATATAATTTGAGCATGCATCATATAGATGTGAAGTGACTTTCTTAAAAAGTGATCTTGGTAAGGAAGTTTGCTTGAAAGACCTGTGGGTTTTATTTCCTTACTTAATTAAATGAAAGTCTTTTATGAAAAAGAATCAAGTAAAATATATATATATATATATATATATATATAGTGGAGATGTGCACTATACTAATCTCATTTTGAGATTTATGTTATCTCATTTTTTTGAGATTTGAGTAATCTCATTGTGTTAAGATTAGTGATTTCTCATTCTATTGGGAATTGTGTTATCTCATTGTGTTGAGATTAGTGTTGAGAACTTGCTTTTTAGATTTTAATATCTTTAAAGAGGCAAAGACACTCTGATTCCAATAATAAATAAAAAAATTACTAGAAAGGCGGATACACAACTCGAGTTTACTAGTGAATTAAGTACATGTTGCGTATCATGTATGGAACTAAACTAGACATTGCCTTCACAGTATGTAGACTTTCAAAATTTCTAAAACTTGAGGTTGATCACTAGAAAGTACATAATTGTGATGAATATCTATAATATAGAATATTCAAGTTTAATTCTATTAATGATGTGAGTGATAATATTTATGTCTAGTTAGATAATCACTACATGTGGAGGTGCTATGTGTAAGCATTAAAGAAATAAGGTGTATTTCTTACTCTGCTATAGAATTAAATTGAGAGCATTGATTATAATGGTAACGGGCAAGGAAAGAAAATGGCTAAGGTTTTGATATAGTGTTATGGCCACGACCATAGTAAGCCATTCCTTGTATTGTAGTTGTGAAACCACAATGCATATGGTATACATAAGTTGTATACAATGTGAATTTAGACTTAAGAGTCTAAGACAAGAATACGTAAGGCAAGTTAAATATGGTTGAACTAGTCTATTGCCTACGTAATTCTATATATAAAATAGGTCCTTTACTAAAGTGTGTCTCGAGACTTGGTAAGGATAACATCCATTGAAATGGGACTAAAACCCTTCTTTTAAGAGAATCACCAATAATGGGAACCCATCCTCAAACTGATTATATCTAAGAGGTTTAAAGGGTAACAACATGCTATTGATACGTGGTTAGTAAGAGCACTAAATTTGTGTCTCATTCAAGATGGATTAGTGCAGACTGTTATGATAAAATTGAGGATGAGTTTTAAACTCTTAATGAAGTTCATAAATCATAAATGTATGTGTAACAGGGACATAAGAAGGAACATCACCTTTGTGAACATAGGAGTGGTGCCGCTTCTAGCAAGATTAATAAAGTTTTCTCTTGTACATGTTCACTAAACCGGGTAGAGCACAAGGCCATAATAGTGCTAACAACTTGGATTTCTAAATATGTTGTGGATGTTCTCATGTGTGTGTTGTTTTCAATTTCAACACATAAGAGTTTTGGTTTAAGCACCAAGCCACCATTAACTCTGTTGATTTCTTGAGCAATTACACTAAAGGGAGGTTTAAGTTGAAAGACACCTTCCATTATGCATGATAGGATATCAATCAAGTGAGACATATTATTACAACCTAGTGGGGGATTGTTTTATATATAAGTATTTACAAGGATAGGTTGTAATAATGATGTTTGAGTTTGGAGAATATGGTTTCATAAAGTGAAAATTCAAGTTCTGTAATATTCTAAGTGAAAATTCAAAAATTTGAATTTTCTGGTGACTGTTTAGAAAGGTTGAAGAGATTTCAATCTTTGTTAATCATTTTATGAAAAAATAACTAACTTTCCATACGTGACTTTTCATGAAACATACGTGCCTTTTCATGAATAGAGGCTTATGTTCACTTGAAAAATAACTAACTCTCCATACATGCATTTTCATGAAACATAACCCTATGGGTATAAATAGAGGCTTATGTTCACTTGAAAAATAACAAAAAGAAATACAAGAAATCCTGTGGTCATTCTCCAGAATTGCTATTTGTACAACCCAACATCTTAGTTGTATCCTGAGAACAAATTTGCGATAACCCTTTAGCAACAAAAGTGTGGGGGGCAAATATTGTCTAAGGAAAACGATATAGTGCCTCCAAGTTATCTATTTTCTATTTGTCTTTTGTATTAACCTTATTCTTCCATTATTACTTTGTGTAATATCCCCAACAAAAACACTATGAAAAGAGATTCCTTCAGTAGCAATGTTTGTACATACAAGAGGAAGATTGGTGGAAATTTGATTTTGCTCGAGACAAAATTCATAAGCTAAAATTAAAGATAGTCATACAAATCCTTCAACGAGAAAGAATCAACTATGGTAGTGACTAAAGTGACGTAAGAGACTTTATTTGATCCAAAGCTAGCCAAGAGAAAAGTGATGAATTCAAAATAATTAAGTGGTTGATCAATGGCAGCGGATGTATCCATAAGATTGGTGAGCTTGTGAAATAATCAACAAGAAATAAACTAATTCTTTTATCATAGCACGAAATGACCCAAAGTTGGCCCCTTAGAACTTATGTTACACAAGCTTTCCAATGGTATCAGGAATCAATAATTTAACACTCTTTCTCTCTCTATATTCAGATCCATAACCTCAACTCATACTGGCCAAATTTTCGGCCGAAATTGACTGAAACGACCCGGATCATCTAAAACACAATAGAATGGGGCGAAATTTGATTCAGGCCAGAAAAGGGGGATTATGTTTCTAGTTTATATACTGGTACTAGATTTTACAATTTTTCTAGCCGAAACAGAATGATATTCACAATATGACTCCAAATACGTTTGTAGCAAAACTTTTTGCATTTTTTAATATATTTCTCTTTTAGGCGGAAAAATTACCATTATCAATGACATCATAAGTGACATATGTTCTCCTATGCCTTTTGTGTTCATATTAAAGAGCGTGCTACACAAGTAGTCAATTTATATATTTTTTCTCTTACCAATATATATATATATATATATTTACTCTTTTGCTTATGATTCCTAGTATAGTTGCTCAACATACCTCAGTCAACAAAATAAAAAGTTGCTCTATTGCCTCTTGCTTCTCGGTATTGACACTGAGAGCATGTTTGACATCAGTTTCAGTTTTTAGCTTTTAATTTTTATGTACAATTTTTCAAAACTTCACCTTTTTTTTTCACATTTTCTTATATTTTCAAAATTTTTCAAAATACAAGTATATTTTAACACATTTTTAGCAAAAAATTAGGTAAACTATTCTCAATCTCTCTCTCTCTTTGTATGGAAACACCGTGGTCACCAATTCTCATTTTGCTGCTTCTCGAAAGTTGTTAATAAGAAATGTCATTAGTTTTAAGTTTTAACTTGATTGACTCTATTCCTTTTCACGCTCTGTTTGTTTCGGCATTAATGTTTTCTGAAAAATTATTCATTTTTTAGAGAGCATTTTCTGGAAAACTATCTCATTTTCCGGTATTTGGTAACTGAATGTTCAATAAGTGTATAAAACACTATGAACGTTTAGACCCCCAATTTCCAAATTATTAATTCAAGCTTATTATCAAACAATTAATGTGCGGAATATGAACATAAGCATATAGCAGAATTGATAAACAATCTAAACCAAATAAAATCACATCCATAGCAGAAATTAAATGACAAAGATTAAGAGAAGAGAGATGCAAACACAAGGACAACACAACGATGTGTTATCGAAGGGGAAACCGAAGCCCTCGGCGTAAAACATTTATGCCGCCCTCCAAGCGGTAAATAATCCACTAAAGAATGTAGTTGGGATACTTGAACAGCAGAAGACCCTCCAAGCCTAATCTACCCAGTGTACCTAAACCCTCCAAGCTCTTACTCCAACGAGGTTACGCTGAACCTTTGTCTTCTTTAGCTTACCGGATTCCGCTATAAACCATAGCATCAACCAATGCGAATTGGTCCCTTCCTAACTGCTTCCTAAAGCACCAAAAAGCCTTCTCACAGATATGGGTATGGTGAGAAAAGTTTTGGCTAATGAACCTCTCAAGGATGTAATAATGGAGAGGGTGAGAGTTGAGGAATTTGAAGAGTCACTATGTAAAGATTGTGGATGAGTCAATCTTGTTTTTCTCTAGGGTTTCTCTCTCAAAATTCTCTCTGGAAGCTCTCTACATTTCGTGGGTATAGGGGGTATTTATACTGGAGTGAGAGAGAAATGCGAAGAGTCATTTTTTCATAACAGAGTGGACTGGCGACTTGGCCTCGCGACTTGACTGAGTCATGAGTCCAAGCCGCGAACTAACTGAAAGGCCAGACTGGACTTTTTGTCCTATAGTGTTCCAGCTGTCATGACGCTTCAGCTTCTTCGCATGCTTGGCACGTGTGCAACTTCTGGCGGCTTGCAACCCGTGAGCTACCCGTGAGATTCAGTCACGAGTCCCTACTACTTTGCACAAACTTGAGCATTTCTTCACACTCTCTCACACACTACCCTTACATGATTCCCACCTAAATACAAGGTTACTAATTGCTAAAATACAAGCAAATTTGGCACGGAATAAAGCCAACAAGATGGTTGATTAAATTTAACCTTACAGTAACAACCTTGAAAATGGGCTTGAGAATGTTTTATGGTGTTCGGTATCCACAGTTTTTATAACATTTCTTGTATAATTTAAAACATGTATAATATGTGTATTGTGTAAACCCACCTAATGTAATCAATATAAATAAATAATAATAATAAAAAACCAAGAATGAATTTGGTTTTCAAACTAAAATTTTGACAACGGATATAATCAAAATTATCTATCAAATTTTCATGATCTCAAATACTCATCTTGCTCATGCATATGAATAGTAACGTACATAATATATATATATATATATATATACACACACACACACACCATACTTCTCATAATTCAAAATAACTATTATAACTTTAAGTTCCATTTTAAATAGTTCAAAATGCCATATAGGCCAAATAGTTTTACTGGAAAACAAATCCAGTACAAATAGTTTGTTAAATATACCAAAAATTGTTATAGAACCGTTGACCGATCTGTGAGAAAAAAAAAAAAAAAAACCTTATTAAAGAACGGTGTTATAGAGGGGAGAAGAAATAGGGAGAAAAGAGAGGAGAGGCAGATAGAGAGAGAAATCTGTGGGAAGAGAAGAGGCTAGAGGGGATGATAGTGAGGGTGTGAGAAGAGAGAAAAAACAAAGGGAGAAGAAGAAGTGAGAGAGTTTATTGTGAGAAAGGCTAAATGAGAGAAAAAAAAAAATTTTCCTAGGTCAGAAGAAGATAATATTTATAAAAGCTATACATTGTGTGAGAGATTGTTTTCCAAAATATTTTTTGGAAAACAACCAATAGAAAATAAGCCTTATTTTTATAAGAGTTTTCCGTTGACTAAAGATAATTTTCCGTTGACTAATCTTTTTTTATGCTACCAAACACTGGAAAATGTGAAAAACTATTTTTATAAAAGGTTTTCTAGCAAAACAAACAAAGTGCCAGTCTTCCCTTTTTGTTGGCTTTCAGTGTGTTTGACACTCTAGTCTTAACACCAATTTTCCAAAAGCAAAAGACTTTTGTGACAGGAAAGGACAAGCATTGATTGAGCTTTTGACAAAACTGAGTGCTGGAATAAAAATAAAATTTAAAAAAAAAAAAAAAAAAAACACCAAGTTTTAAGCTACAGTGAGCTGTTAGGTCATACTCAAATTATTTTGAGTTTATCTTATTTGCTGTAGGGTACTTTTTGAGGGTATTGGTTGCTAAATTGACTATCCTAGTTATAGATGCTCTAAGCTCATATTTTTAGCAAAATATAGCCAAAAGACTTTGTTCAATCATCTACAACTATAATAGAAAATGACTAATTTTTTTTTTATGAACAATAAAAAAATGGCTCATACGGCGCAATATCATTGCCTTGGCCCACCTAAATCCGAATTCTATAGCGTGGGACCATTGAAACTGCTTGGGGCTATCCATGTGGGCACAAAATTTAAACTGAAGCGCCACGACTCGAACCACAACCCTCAAACTCGCAAGGGTGATGGTTCAAGGGACTTCTACCATCAAGCTGCCACCCTTCGGTGGTAATAGAAAATGACTAATTTTAAGCTGCACAATTTTTCCTTTTATTATATTACGTACAATATCTACCTAATTTTAACTGTCAATATAAAATACTACCGTATATAAAAACAAAATAGATGATATTGCATACAGTGGTAGCTAAAGGATTTTTTTGGTAATTAAAAAACTTAATAAAAAATGCACACAAACACACACACACACCAAATATATGAAGTTTTACGAATTTCTTCTACAAGTTTTCATATTTAAATCATTACAAGATTGTTCATTATAGGTTGTCATTATTTATTGTCAATGTGGGTAGGTGTAACCATTGCATTTTCTTAAGTTTATATAAAATTTTATTTTTATGCTGCTGTCATTATCTATTTGTCATTTTTTTTATAAAAATATTTTAATCTAAATGACAAGACTCAACCCACTGACACTGTATTAAATTGACCCACACTCATTTATGCATAAATAATATACTAAGCGTCTACTTAACCAATCAAATGCTTAAAAAATCACTAACTTTACTTCTTCTTCTTTTTTTTCTTCTTTTTTCTTGAATCACTAATTTTATAACAAAAAGTTATTGTAACATGATAACAATACACACACATGTAACAAACCCTTTATATTTCCTAATTATTCAATTCTATATAGTTAAATTATATTTTTACTATATACGCACACATTCACATACATCACAATTCACACAAATAACATTATAAAAAATAATAGTAATAATAATGTACACAATTAGTATTAGTCTACCAGACACATACTCACATACATATAATATAAATTTATACTAGAAAGAAAGATACTCGTTGTAGACACCGCATTTTGTATCCGTTAATAAATTTAGGTCTCTGGCCTCAATGATGAGCTTGACATATGTCAACCAAGGGTAATTAAAGAATTCACAATAGTTTAAAGAATTCACAATAGTTTGAAAGTAATCACAACTCAAAAGTTCTCAAATCGCTTTGAAATCAATATTGAAAAATGACCTCTGCTCACTTTTTTTATCATAACTTTTTATAAACAAAGAATTATTGAGTGAGGTTTATTTCATTGGAAAGTAGACATCTTGGGATTCAATTTGAATACAAATTTTGCCTAATTTGGACTTCAATCAAGTGAGTTATGACTGTTTGAAGTTGAGCCAACTGGGCAGTCCGATTTTCTGGGTTTTAAAACTTCATTTTAAGAGCTCAAAACATCCTGCTTTGATGTGGGCCGGCCCATAGACCCTTGAGAACATCCAAAGATCATTAAAAGTCTGAAAATCCTAATTTCAATTTATATTACTCATCTTATGCCTCCAATCAAAACTCTAGCTAGAGAGAGTGATTTTTTGGCCTCCATCTTCTCTAAAACCTTTTTTTTTCTCTTTTCAAAACTAGAGGACAGCACCTTAGAACGTTTTTTACAAAATTAAAACCTCTCTTTAGTTAGTTCTAAGGCAGAAATTATTTTTGTAAATTGATTTCTCAAAACCTTTTTAATTAAACTTTGTTCTTGAGTTGTGATTACTAACCATTGTTGTGTTCTTTGATTATTCTTGTCCTATCAATCTAATCTTTGTGTTGTAGGCACTGAGGGGTCAGTTAAACAAACTCTAAACTCATAATCTAAAGCAAGGTGAGTGTTCTTTCCACGAACTCTTTCTTTGTTCAATAGGATTCACATGAGTTTCTTAACATAGTTTTTATATTTGTTTTATTTGATTTGTTTGATGTTCATGATTATGTTTGATATGTATTAATCTAATTTTAGGTTGTTTAATTTATGATATGTTCTTCTTGTTCTTATATTGTTATTTCAATTCGTAGGTTAGTTTAACATGTTTATTGATTTAATATAGTTTAGTTTACTTGTTTGATTTTGTTTCATGTTTACTTGTTTATATTGATGTTTTTTTTATTTGCTTCATGTTAGTTTAAGTGTTTAGGGTTCTAACATGCTTGTTTGATTTCTGTTTTAATATCTTTGAATGATGAAATCTCTAAAAATGTAATTTTTAGAGATGCGTGCGAATCATCGAGTATGTGTGCATGTGGTTCAACCATGTGTACGCATAGTTGAGTATGTGCAAGCACCCCAAATCCAAATTAGGATAAAATCTTATTTTTATTTGTTTTAATCACATTTTAACATGTTATTTGATTCTGTTTGACTCTGTTTAGGTTAATATGTTTATGTTTAATTATTTTACATGTTTATTTGAATCTTTTTGCCATATTTAGTTTATTTAATATCTTTTCATTGTGTGTTAATATTTAATTGTCAACTTTTCATGTTTAATTTATTTATTTTTGATTATGTTTTATGTGTTTCCTTTTATATTGTGATCTTTAATATGTTGTGTGTTTTATTTCCTTAAGTGCATGATATATGTTTAGGTTAAGGATTAGGGCTCTCTTAATAAACTCTTTAACTAAATATGGCCTAACAACACATAATGGAGGCCGGCCTACAAGCCGGGCAGTATTGGGTGCCTAACACATTTCCAAGCCGTACCCAAACTCCGGACCCATAATTTGGTACGTGGATTCATGTGTGTAAGTGATTGGCTCAAATGGCCCAATATGGTTCCTAGACTTAATCTAGGTGGCGACTCCATTAGTCCATACTCATAACTCACAAATACTCACTTTGTACTCTTAGAGTAGGAGATGTCGAGATGGTCAGATAGAGAATAGAGATGAGATGAAATTTATGAGAATGAGGCCAAAGATCAAATTAGAGAAAAGGAAAGATCTATGATTTATGTTGTCATTTGATTTTGAGATAGGCTAATATGTGATCGACGTGTGCAAAAATAATTTTAAGAAAAATATCTTTTATATGTATAAAAATTCAAGTCAGGGGCTTCAATTTAACCCCTTGAACATAAAATGGTGCCCCCCTGATTGCATCATTTAATATTTTATATTAATCGATGACTAGTTTTTTTTTTTTTTTTTTTTTTTTTGAGGAAAAATCGATGAACAGTTAAGATTAGATAAGTGTGGTATAACTAAGATTTGACTTTAATTAGAATTAAATTTTAATAACATATATTTCTTCATACACTTATATATATAGATTATACATGCACACAATTTATACATATATCTATACACACATACATAAAGTTAAAACTAATATGTACAATAATTAAATGCTACTCATTTGAATTAATATTAACTGGTTTTTTTTTTTTTTAACATTTGAATAAGTTGTGCTGCAGCTTTTCAGGGTCAAAATTTCACTTATAATTCTTATAAAATGATCAAAGTATGACAAATATAAATCACATGGTAACCAAATTCTTAAACATTATGTCAACACCGGATTTCAGCTAGCCTTGACATCCACAGGTTGAGGTCTTGGTGACATATGTATATAATGACTTGTGCGTGACATTTGGGGTGATATGTGTGCATGAGTGTGCCTTTCATTTCTTATTCATTCTAAGGGGTCGCCACCAATTAGTTGATTTTCTAAGTTGTAATTGGTCACCTCTAGGTTTAATCTTTTTACCTAATTTAGCAAAGAAAAACCTAAGGGCTTATAAAGCAAAAATGGAATTAAAAAAAAAAAATGTCTTGACCTAGAAGACATAGACTCTCGAAAGCTCAGTTACATGTGGAGCAAGTTTTAGACACCCTCACAACACTCATCTTTTGATATTACCTTATTTTGAATACGTTTGTGGAATTCACTATTTGAAAGGTAACTTAAACGTTTGGCATTTGATGAAAACATTTTAAATATCCTTTTGGTATTTTAGAAAAATATGATTTTTGTTTTTGTATCCATTTAAGAATTACTTATTTTCGGTAGCTTATATGTATAATGTGAGACCAAAAAAAAAACTAAAATCTCACTTTTTTTATTTATAAAAAAGATGAAACATATTTGGAATGAAGCTAATACAAAAAGTAGTGTAAGACCCGTAAACGGTAAATAATTTAAGCAAAAAGCTAACTTAAAATCTGTTGCCAAACTCACACAAAAATTCTTTCATTTCAAAAAAGTGGAAATTCCATGGTTATTTTGAAAAAGAAAAGTTTATTTTGAATAAGGAAATTTATTTTCAAAGAGGTGAAAAGTTCCCTTCGAAAAGGAAAAATAAAAAGAGATGAAAGTTGAAAGGAATTTTGGAAAAGTAATTTTGTTTTCAAAGAACAAATATGCCATGATTTTCTTGGGAAAAAAAATTCAACGAAAAGACCACTGATTTTATGAACATTTTTCAAAAAAATATCTCATGAGTTTTTGAAAAGTATTGTTTAAATGAAAAGGCCCCATGAGTTTTTGGGAAACGTATAAATATTTGTAAGGTAACTTCAAATTTTGGCATTTGGATTTTTAGATTAGGTTTAATTTGAAACTATTTTGAAATATGCATGCTTCAATCATATATTTGTTTGAAAAATAACTGGCATTTTTCAATTACATATACTACCCTCTCTTTCTTTTTCTTTTTCTTTTTCTTTTTCTTTTTTAAATTGTTTTTATTAATTTTATAGATTTTTCATGTGAGAAATTTTATTTTATTTTTAAAAAAAATGTTTTTTTATTACTAGTTTGAACTTTGAAGTTTGAATACATTTTTAAGAATATTCATCCAATTTCGAACATACATGCATTTATTCATTACAAACAGAGATTATACTATATGATAGAGAGTCACACCAAAAAAAAAAGTACTACATGCATGATAGAGAAACATCCTTAAGAGGTTCATTAGCCAAAACTTTTATCACCATACCCATATCTGTGAGAAGGTTTTTTGGTGCTTTGGGAAGTAGTTAGGAAGGGACCAATTCACATTGGTTGATGCTATGGTTTATAGCGGAATCCGGTAAGCTAAAGAAGACAAAGGTTCGGCGCAACCTCTTTGGAGTAGAAGCTTAGAGGGCTTAGGTACACTGGGTAGATTAGGCTTGGAGGGTCTTCTGCTGTTCATGTATCCCAACTACATTCCTTAGTGGATTATTTACCACTTGGAGGGCGGCGGAGAGGTTTTACGCCGAAGGCTTCGGTTTCCTCTTTGATAACACATCGTTGTGTTGTCCTTATGTTTGCATCTCTCTTCCCTTAATCTTTGCCATTTAATTTCTGCTGTGGATGTGATTTTATTTGGTTTAGATTGTTTATCAATTCTGTATTAAGCTTATGTTCATATTCCGCACATTAATTGTTTGATATTAAGCTTGAATTGGTAATTTGTTAATTGGGGGTCTAAACGTTCATAGTGTTTTATACGTTATTTGAACATTCAGATACCAAGATAATTAGAAACCAACTGCTTGAACCCATCCATGGTTAAATATGACATGTGCACATGCATGTCCATGCAGCTTGGGCGCAACAAAGCGGGATCAAGCTTCTCCTTATGATTGGTGGTGAACACAATCATTCGCTTTTCTCCACAGCTTGACCATACTCCATCAATGAAGTTCAATAAACCTGATAATGTGAACTAAAAAAATAACATGATAGTAAATATTGTTATAATGAAATCATAAGATAATGTCATTTGCATTAGCTAGTGTGATATATAGTACTGGTAATGGTTGTTGACATATAGCATCATGACATATGTATTCAGTGGAAGTTGTACTCAACAAACAAAACTCCAAATTCCCATGGGTTCTAGGAGAGATGATATTGGTATGCAACCTTATTCCCTCAAGAGATCCCCCTCCCCTCCCCTTTTTTCCCCCTTTTTTTTGTGAGAAAATGTTAATTCTTGAACTCAAACCCAATACTATGGGTAGGAAAAATTTTCTGCTATGTAGAAACTAATTAAACGGTGAGTTTGACATCACTTTTAAGCTTTAACTTTTAACTTTTATGTACAGTTTTTTAAAACTTCTTTTTTCTTTCATTTTATCTCTTTTTTTCAAGGTATAAATATACTTTAGCAAACTTTCATAAAAATGTTTTCAGCAAAAAGACCTAAATAAAATGTTTCCAAACCGACACCATTGAGCTAACTATCTCATAAAAATTATATCCACATCAAACAAAAACTGGCACACAAGCTGCTTGAGTCATTAAAAAATATGAATCATAGGTCCTAAAACTGATAGTTATATTGACAAAATTAAATGAACCGCATCCAGTTATATAGCTAGATAGAGATATTGTCAAAAGGAAAGTACTATATATTTGCACTATAATATAAAAGAACTAGTCAAATGATTTGGAGAAATTTTAATTATAACATTCTTTCCTATTAAAAATAAGTTTATAATTGAAAGCGAGGGTATTTGCTTCACTTATAATCTATTTTAATGTAATAAACATCTAATGTCAGACCTCAGCATACACAACACATTTAGCAGATCAAATCTATCTAAGAATCACACAAAATTGTCTAAAATATATAATAATCTAATTACCATAAGCTTTTTCAGAATCAGCTGATCAGACTTTTCCTCTTTCTCTCGATCTTCCAACTTTGCACAATCAATATCCTCAATTACCATTATTGAACGATTAGATGTGGAAAGAAATATCCTTCTCAACGCTGAATCTGAGCGTATGCTTG
>JARYZH020000246.1:260413-350684 GCA_030021035.2 Notholithocarpus densiflorus | reverse complement strand
TGAGGGAAGATAATAATTTTTTAGATAACAATGATTATCATTTTTTTATGATAAATAAACATTAATCTATCATATCTTTAATGATCTTATTCCCATCTTTAAAGTGAGATTACTGCTTGCAAAATCTACAACAGGAAAATAAAGTATAGCACCTCACCTTAAAATATTTTCAAAGCAAGTTATTCCTGCTTTAAAGTAAAACTGATGCTTGCAAAATCTAAAAAAGAAAAATAAAGGGTAACACACCTCAAAATTTTGTGTGTGAGAGACAGAGAGAGGACGTGATCCAGCATACATTGAAGTGATTTCAAAGGGAAGTATAAGGTAACAATCTGAACAAGAATTTGTATGCTTTTAACTACTGGATAGGTGGAGTACAAGTACAGCTTCTGATGGCAAACAATTGAAATGAGGCCACAATTAACTTAATTTGGAAGACACTAAAGAGTCTTTTTTTCCCTACTTTGGTAAGAATCTATTTATATCTGCTACACTAGCAGTGAAGATAACCCATTCAATAAGCCAAGAATAGAAAGCATTCTTAAAATTTTCAACAACTATGGGTTTTTTTGTGTGCGTGGAGAATTTCACATATTCAGAAGAGTTCTAATGATTTGACCAACAGCTTGGGTATTTGACATTAGATTAAGTCTTTGATTTGCCACTGATGTTCCATGCTAGCTAGGTTTGCTATAGGTACATCTAGACATGGAGGCGGGAGCAAGGGAAAGGAGGGAGTCAAATATATATAAGTGGCTAACTTTTGATTCTCTAAAAAAAATAAAAGTGGCGAACTTTCAGATTATAATGGAATTTTCAAATGTTAGACCTCAAGTTTTCAAATGTATTGCATAGACTAATTTATAATGGAATTTAAAATTTTGATATCAAAGAGGTCTTTTCATAGAAGAAAAAGTACTGGGTTAATCTTCTTCATTTTGGTTTTTATCTTCTAATTTTTTGTGTTTGCCCAAAGCAGAAATTCATAATCACAGGAAAAACTATCTCAGGAAAGTACAGGACAAGATGCACTGTATCAAACTTTGCACCCCCTTTCTTAAAGTAATCAATTGAAACATCAACTACAAAATTTGCTTAAATGCAGCTAAACAAGAATGAAAAATTACCTTGCTTAAAAGGCCACACAAATGTTATACGCACATGATATTGATAAGCTTTAACTCGGTAGTTCTCTCAAAGTCAATCTTGGACGGCCAATGGGAGGCTATTCAAGTTCTTTGCAAGCGTAGCATCCAGCTTCTCTCCAATTAACGTAATCCATGCCTGTCGTCATATAAATATTTACATGCCTGTCATCACTACCAAAGAAAAAATAATAATAATAATAATAATAATAATAATAATAATAATAATAATAATAATAATAATAATAAAAAATAATAAATAAAATCCTGTTCACAAAATTGATTCCAGTGTGTTAACAAGTTTGATCAACTGGCATAATGAAGTTATCTGATTCCAAAGTTCTTTTTCAGAAAAGATTAGCAACATGCATAATCACATTTATGAAAGACACAAAGCAGGTTCCATTAGCTTGTTGATTCATGTCTCCTCTATCAAAAGGACTGAAAATGATTTAAGATTAAAAAAATTATGAGTATGAATGGACTTGCCACTCTTGAAATAGGGATAGAGCCTCTATAGATCACAATGATGTGTCACTGTGCAGACAAGCATGTAAAAGTGACCAAAATATGCAAGTTCTAGAAAAAAAGTTTGATAAAGACCCCAAGATCACTTGATTTTAGCCAAGTGATAACTCATAATACAAATATGAACATCAAGGCTTTATGGTAAGAGGAATGTCAGGGCTACCTCAATTCTTTATTGAGAATATTTTTAGTCAAAAGTCTAAAGGAATGGAATGATAATAACACTTGCGATTTGTCATGCCAAGTATCTTAAGACAAACAGATACACGGAGGTTAAAATTTGCAAGCTAACAGAGAAACACCTGGTCAGAACTCGTGAAACCCCTGATTGTGTCACCACCAATTATTGCAATTCCTTTCTCTCCAAGCGGTTGCAGAATTACTGCCTAGCAAATTGAGACTTGTAATAATGAAACTCTTAATTAAATGTTAATTAAATAGTTATACATAGTTATATACTTCATAATCACCACAAAATGTTAATTAAATAGTCAAAACAAAGCTATCTAAATAGGTTAAACTGTATTTCTTTTAAGGTCTTTACCAAGTGTATTTCTTTCAAGTGTATTTTTTCAGTGTATAGCCTCGGTGAAAAAATTTCAACAAATAGCTATAAGAACTGTTTACACGCACACATAGGGTCTTGAAAAAAATGAACCAAAAGCTTATACCAATTCACATGCTCTATTTATGTATATCAGTTCATAGAAGCATTTCATCAAACACATAATTTGCATTACAAAACCACGAACGAAAATAGAAATAGAAAATAAAGACAAACTCAAAACAAATCATTGAAAATACTATGAAACAAAACCCACAAACGAATCAAACGAATCCCAAAAAAAACCCACACACAAATCAGAGGAAACCCAAACAAACCCACAAAAAAAAGACAAAATGAAACCCACAGAAAACCCCAAAGCCTTTATGATTCAGATTTAGTAGAAATAGAGAAATAGAGAGGATAAAGAGGAAGAAAAGAGTTGAGAGAGACAAACCTTGCTGCGAGAAAGAGAGAAAGAAGCACTGACTACTGAGAACTGAGGAAGAGAATGCGTGTCCTGTACTGAGAACAACAACAACAACAAAAAATTAAAATAGAGCATGTGAATTAAATAAGATTAACAACAACAATAACAAAAAATTAAATATGTATATAAAAGAGACCCAAAAACTCAGAAGGAGGAAACCTTAACTTATCGACGATCCCTTCAAGATTTGGGAGGAAAGGATATCGGTCAGAGCACGGCGGTGAGATTAGAGATCGAGAGCTAGAGAGTGAGCTGAGAGGTTTTTTCAGAAAATTTAGGGTTTTTTTCGTTGTTGCGTTGAACTGAGGGTTTTTTTTTTTTTTTTTTTTTTTTTATAACAAACCCAGAGCTGCGTTTTATAAACGCAGCTTCAATTCACATTTGCGTTGGTTTGGATACGGATTATTCACGTTTGCGTTTACACTGTTGCGCGTTTCAGCCTTTTTTTTTTTTTTTCTTTCTCAGCTGTGCCGTGATTGTTGACTTTGGTACCAAACTTATTGCACACCTCAGCAACTTGTCAGTACTTTAATCAACTTTTCAGCGTTTAAAAATTATTTTAATTAATTTTTCAGTACCTTTTACACAACTTTTCAGTTACGGGACCCACAAATCTCACTTTTTAACAATTTTTTCATTAAAAATGGGTCTCATGATACTATTCACACATTTAAAAATTATTTTGCTACAGTGTTTTCAGTTTTCAGTTTTCAGTTTCAGCAAAATAAGTTCTATCCAAACGGACCCTTAAGCCGTGTTTAATAAACGCAGCTTTGGGATATATTGGAAAAAAAAAGCTTTGGGATATATTGGAAAAAAAAAAAATCTGCGAATGGGTCTGTAGCCGCGTTTTCAAAAATGCGGCTTCAGTCCTACCCCCAAAAACGCAGCTTCAACATTATAAAATGCGGCTTCAGGGCTGGTCTATAGCCACGTTTAGTAAACGCGGCTATAGCTCCATGGTGGAGCTCGAAGTCTCCTTTTTAGCTCGCATTTTTTGTAGTGACGTGGTAAGCTTTTATTAGTGGAGTATAGAGTGAAGCAGAAAAAATGAGACAGAAGATTTGGAGTCCCATGTATATAAGATAGGTTCAAGTTACAACTATAACTCCATAAGAGTTACACATTTTTTGTACCGTAAATTTCTAATAGATCCAATGGTTGAAAAAATAGCATTAAATGATTATTTTGTTTCTCTTCCTTATTTATGACAAATTAATTTTACCCTTTTTTTCTCTCTCTTTCTTACCCAATATAAAAAGAAATTATCTTCTTCTTTCTCTCACGGTTTCACCTATTTTCTCTCTCTTGCTTACCCAATAAAAAACAAAATTCTCTGCTTCTTTCTCTCAACGTGATCTCAGTAGAGGAAGAAAAGATAAAACAAAATGATTTTTTTATGAAGCTTACTTGTACAATATTTGCTCCACCCAAAACACCGGCTCTTACAATATACTGCAACAGCTTCTGAAACAGGCATTAGTCTATCTAATTCTTCTTCAGCGGATATCCTAGAGGCCATTGGCCGTGTATATTGAGCACCAATATCGATCATATCAGCTCCTTCAGAAATCATCAAGCAGGCCTGAGTAACTGCAGCCTCCACAGAGACAAACTTTCCTCCATCACTAAAACTATCTAAGGTCACATTAAGGATACCCATGACAGAGGTTCTCTATGACCAGTCCCATAAACCACTTTTAATTGGATTCTCAAAGAAAACTAAACATAATTTGGACATCCTAGTGGGATTACCAAACATCCGTGCGGAGATTGCAAGGAAAAGTTTGGGTGTCTCTCATGCTCCCATGCTGATTGGACCCTCCAGAAAGAAATTTTTAGGTCACATTTGCTCTCAAATTGCTGCAGATGAGAGAGATCCTGCCACTATTGCTTGTGTCGCTGTCGGTGTTTTGGGTGGAGCAAATATTGTACGTGATCTGAGTTATGTTTTGTATGAGGCTTTACTTTGTCTCTGTGGCTGTCACCTCTATCCATAAAGTTTTCTATCATTTTTTTTTTAAGAGAGTATGTGAATTAGGAAATTAGGAAAACTAAAACCCCAAAACCATTTGAAACACAAAAAAAGTCTAACAAAGAAGAAGAAATGTTGTATAGCAACAGAAATTTTAGGAAGAAAGGGACACCATTTATCAAAATCCAATGAGATCTATGGAAAGTAATAAATGAGGATAGAGAAAAACTATTATTAATTAGGTAAATAAGGTGGAAAGAAATAATCATTTAATGCTATTTTTCTGAGCGTTGGATCTATTAGAAATCTACGGTACAAAAAATGTGTAACTCTATAAGAGTTACACCAGGTATATATATATAAAGAGAAGCATAATTATTCATACATAGCCATACCCACCCATATATGATATCCACAAACCCATCACATGCTTTTTGCATTTGTTGAAATATGAAATTTTCATCAGCAAAAAAAGTGGTTACTTAAAAATTACCAAGCAAAATTTATCATAAATAAATAAATAAAAGTTTTGGACAAGTTTATGGGGGTCAAAAATATGTCTTCTTAAAAAAAAATGACAAGATGTTGAAGAGTGGGACGTGTGGTTAAATATTACGTCTCAAGCCACACGTACCACCGCAATAAAAAATGGAAGGAAAGAAAGCAACGTGAAAATGGTTAGGTTTTTTTTTTTTTTTGGTCAGCAATGAAATAGCATTAAACTAAGAATTAATAAGTCTGTTACAACGCAAGCTAGCTTTATCATTAGCTAGAATTCTTTCCACCACAGGCGGTGGATGCAAAAAGACAAAATAAGAAGTTACACTACCTGCACCTAGTTTGGCCATCGCATCAGCACATTGATTGGTCTCCCTAAAGATGTGCGTTATCTGCTTGTTGAGGATCTCTCTCACCAGGTTCCTACAATCATTTAGCAAAGGTTCCATTATCAAGTTGGTAGTATTATTGTTCATGAGTGAAACAACACTTAAAGCATCCAACTCAATAATGAGGTTATTCAGTTTCCTTTGCTAATAAAAGACCATCTCTAAGAGCCCACAATTCAGCCATACAACTGTTGGTGCTCCCAAGAGGCCGAGCATAGCCTTTCAACCATTTCCCATCATGGTCCCTAATTACACCGCCCCCACCTGCACGTCCAGGATTACCTAGAGCAGACCCATCTGAGTTAAGCTTCACCCAACCCATTGGAGGTTTCTCCCAACCCACGACAACAACAGATTTGGCTTTAGGCAGCTTAGCATTCAACTCAACTGAGAAGAACTCAACACTATCCTTGATACTTCTGTCAAAGTTCTAAAGCATCAGCAAGTTCTGTTACATGTGCATCAGGTGCCTCAGGTACCACACTGATGCAGCCCAAGCTGCATCACGATGCAGCCCAAGCTGCATCACAGTGCAGCAGACAATGCATCAACAGAGCATCAGTGTACATCAGATCAAGCAAGACCTTTTGATGATGTAGCAGCAAGTGCCAAAGTAACAAATGTGAAGATTGAAAAGCTAACTGATTGTTTAACTAGTGAATCTGATGTAGCACAGTTGAAGAGAATTAAGAGTTGTTTAACTTGCTGATGCTTTAGAACTTTGACAACTTCTCATGAAACATGACCGATTCACCTTACCAGTTTTGAAAATAAAATTGTTCCTATGCAACCATAAATGCCACACTCCCATGGGAAACAAAATCTTCCAAGGAATGCCCATTCTTGCAACACGTCACCTAAAAATAAGGGGATTGACATATATTAAAAAAAAAAGATCACATGAGTCCAAAAGAAAAAAAAAAAATATATATATATATATATATATATATATATATATATTAAAACAAAATACCTATAAAACCCCACACCTCAAAAGAAGTGGAGGAGCCTGCCAACTACCTGAAAAGTTGATATAGTGGGGCATGGCTGAACATGAAATTAGGAACTGCAGAAGAAAAATTGACGCAAACTGTTCCATGAATTGATCAGTTAAGAGAAAAAAATAGGGAAACGGTTTCTCAATTCCTCTCTAAATTAAAGAGGCTTCAGCTCGTTTCAGAAAGAAGGAACGCAGATAGAGAGAAAACACAGAAAAAAAGAGAGAGAGACATAACTAGAGATAGAGAGCAACAAGCAGAGGATGAACACACAATATCAGTATTAGGTTGGGATTTTATCAGCCCCTTTCTTCTCTAAATCTTTCCCTCTCCCTCTTCTTCAAATCTGAATTTTTGTTTGGTAAAATAAACTTTAGATACGAGTTCCTGACTCGTAAATCCTATTTGAAAATTGCCAAATAAAGATTGTCTCAAGTTTTGATTCAATATTTTCTCAACTAGAGTCTTTGACTCTACCAAAATCTCTCTCTCTCCCTCTTCTTAAAATCTAAAATTTTGTTTTGTAAAACAAATAGGGTTGGGTTTCATGAAGAGTTCCCAACTCCATACATGAAGCTTTAAATACGAGTCCCTGACTCGTAAATCCTATTTGAATATTACCAAATAAAAATTCTCTCAAGTATTGGTGCAGTGTTTTCTCAATAGAGTCCTTGACTCTACCAAATCAAATTCATCAATGAAGTCCTAGATTCTACCATGTTTTAATAGAGTCCTTGACTCTACCAAATTAATGGAGTCCTTGACTCTACCACATCAATGAAGTCCTTGACTTTACCAAACTAATGGAGTCTTTGACTCTACACAATTAATGGAGTCCTTGACTCTACACAAAATTAATGGAGTCCTTGACTCCACCACATTTTAATGAAGTCTTTGACTCTACCCAATTAATGGAGTCCTTAACTCTACCACATTTTAATAGAGTCCTTAACTCCACCACATTTCAATGGAGTTCTTGACTCTCAAAATCATTTTAAATAAAGTGGGGATTCTAATTCCTTCAAAATCCAACATGACTAATTCTTTGGGATTCGTAATTTCTTAATCAAGATTGGAGTTAATAATTCTCAAAATAAAATGACCATAAAAATTGATTTAAGGAAATTTTCTAATTCCCAATGTTCATGAAAAATAAAATTGCTTCAAAGAAATTTTCTTTCCCTTAATTAAATTTGGAAACCTCAATCAAAATATCATTAAAATTCCTACAAAGAAGCAAATGAAGGAAAAGGAAAATTGCTTGGACATTCAACTTCTCAAAGAGAGAATCCTTGGTTCAATTTCCATAAATACATGGTCCTTGACTTATCCTTGAGATTAAAATCAATTATCTCACCCAAAAACAAAATTAAGTTGATGCTTAATTAAATACAAACTATTTGACTTAAATGTCCATTATTTAAAATTGGACAAAACCATTTTTGAGGATTTTAAATCTAAAACCTCAAATTAAGAAATGTGAATTGGCTGATCCCTGTCAAGGGTACGTAGGCAACCTAAATAAATTATTAGGTGCAACCACAAATAAATAAAAACACATATCCTCTTCAACATGAAAATAAATAAACTTCTGTACAAAGACGATTTGGTTGGAATCAAAAGGTCTTCCCTTGAAACAAGGGATTGTAATTAAGAGATACACTATCTTGAATGGACACTACTCACATCAATAAAACTCATACACCAAAAGGACTTTGGGTGAAATTATGTCTAATGAATTTTACTAAATAAAAATTTTTGTTAAACATAATTTGACAATGTTTGCTAAACATAATTTAACAAATTTTGCTAAACATAATTTGACAATGTTTGTTAAATATAATTTAACAAATTTTGTTAAACATACTTTAACAATTTTTGTTAAACACAAGTTAGCAACGGTCGTCAACATTCTCAAGTCTTTTTTCCTTGAGAAACTCGACAATTCCTCCAAGACTAAGAGAAACATCGAGATTATCTCTCTTCAAAAGTTCCTCTGCAATTTCAGCCGGGGTAACCTCTACCTTTTTCAACAATCCTTCAATCTCTCTATAGAGTTGGTGGTCACTTTCGATATTAAGAAAATTAGAAGCCAACACCTTGAACCCATCCATGGTGCAATACGACATGTGCACGTGCACGTCCATGCAGCCTGGGCACAAAAAAGCTGGATCAAGCTTCTTCTTATGATTGGTCTTGAACACAATAATTCGCTCATCTCCACAGATTGACCATAATCCATCGATGATGTTCAATAAACCTGATAGTTTGAACTAAAAAATAATAATAACATGAAAGTAAATATTGTTAGATGAAATCATAAGATTCCTTATGTCATTTGCATTAGCTAGTGTGATAGTGGTATTAGTTGTTAACATAGTTCATAGCATATGTATTTAGTAAAAGTTGTACACACACTACTTTTCCATGGGATTTAAAGAGATGATTAGTAAGTAACCTTATTCCTATTTCTTTTTTATTTGAAAAAAATACTAATTCTCGGATTCAAAACTAACACAGTACTATCCAATGGTAGGAAAATTTTCCAACAGGCGAGAAATTTATTAATTAGACTCATTGAGCTAAATATCTCATACAAATTATAGCCAAATCTAATAAAAACCAGCCCACATACTTGAGTCATTGAAAAATGAATAATATGTCATAAACTGATTCTGTGACACCTAAATCAACAAGTAAAATGAGCGGCAATCAATTATATAGCTAGATAAAGATATTGACATAAGGAAAGTGTTATAAAACAACAAAAGAAAAAGTCAAATGATTACAAGAAATTTCAATTATAACACTTTTTCCTAAGAGAGAGTTATAATTGAAATTTATTGTAAAAATTTATAGTCCATTTCAATAGGATAAAGAAAAAAAAATTTCAATAGAATAAAGAATGGTAACCTTAATAGTAGCTGAGTTCCCGCAATCTATAACCTCAATTACCAGTATTGAACGTTTAGATGTTGAAAGCAATGTCTTTCTCAATTCTGAATCTGAGTACTTTCCGCCGGAAAGATTCAAATCATAGATATTAAACTTAAGGTAATTAGCTATGGCAGCAATCAAGCTTGATTTACCGGTACCCGGAGGGCCAGAAAGCAAATACCCACGCTTCCATACCTTGCCAACTTTCTTATACAGCTCCTTTCTTTTAACAAACCTGTCAAGATCATCTATGAGGTTCCTCTTCTGCCCTGGGTCCATTGCCAACTTCTCAAATGTAGCTGGATGTTCTAGATTAATAGAAGCCCATTCAACACCAGGTCCAACACGGCCATAATCACGGCTATAAAGCTTTATCGTACGCATCTTTTCTTTTTCTTCTTTTTGTATTTCCTCAAAACGAGTTATTACATGAGGTAAATAAGTCTCTAGCACATTTTTTTCGTATCTCTTATCAAAGGCAAGCGTAAAATACATATGAGGTTTAGTCACTTTAGCATCTTTCTTCTCTTCTTTTTCTTCATATAACTTCCACTTGAGCTCAATGTTTTCAAAGTGATCAATAACCACTTCACCCACTACAATATCAATGCTTAGTTTCTCTTGCCTATCGGTTTTGCTTACTTTGATACGTTTTGATTTTGATGAATAACTAATCTTGGTACGTAGGTAGGTTGTGGCAGCTGCATAGATTTGATTGTTACTGAGACCAGCATTCTCTTCAATGATGAGAGTGAATTGAGGCGTAAAGAAATAATGTACAACGATGGAGAAGAGAGAGCGGACTGCAGGAGGTATGAATTCATTTCCTAGAATCACAAAAGCAGCTGAGAAAAATGTTATCAATGATCTAAGCATCGCTTTTAGAGAAACCATGGTTTGAGGATAACCCTGTAAAAATGAAAACAACGTCGTCAATGACTCAACTTTTTTATGGGTTGAGGGCTGCAACATAAGAGCTTGGATACCAAGTATTTCTGGGTTTTGTTTATGCAGTCTGATTAAAATTATAAAAGTTTTGAGTCACTTCACAAAGAAAACACCTGCCATAAATTTGTTGGGATAAATCTCCATCTATGTGTAAAGAAAATTTAAGGCAAATTAACAAAATTCACACAGGCACCAAGAAAATCAATTACACAAGAACACACAAAATTTAAGTGAAAAAACCCTCTAGTGTAGAGGAGAAAATTCCAGAAAGCAAATTCAACAATCCGCCATAATAAAATAGAGAATTCAATGCCTAAGTTTATGCCCAAAACTTGATTTAGCAATAAATTTGAAAAATATAATAATACCTCTCTAGAGACCAAGAGAAAGCAAGAACATATATATAAGAGGATCTCCTTTTTGAATATTTCAAGTCTTCAACCCTTTGCTGGTCTGAATACTTCAAATCTTTGTGGTAGTCATGGTAGTTGCACTAAAATACCCATCCTAAAGAAAATCCCAACTTTTCTTGTTGTATGTGTCTTGACCAAAAAAAAAAAAAAAAAAAAAAAATTTCTCTCTCTCTAGCCTGGAGAGTGTTCTTAATTCACTCTATCCTAGAGGATAAGAACTGAGAAGAGAAAGGTACTTGAGAAACTTTATGTAGTTGAGACTTGAGTGAGATTCAAAGGTGTAGCATTCTCATTGGCTTCTTAAAAAAATACATGCATTTTCCATCACAAAAATCACTTTATATATTTTACATTATCACTTCAACAACACACTTTATGAAGAGATCTGATTGTGAGACCAGAAGAGAGAGGGAGAGTACCTAGCTATGTTGTGAGTGGTGGGAGATGTTGTTGTGTATTTTGTTGTAGTACTGACATTTTTTTATATAAAATATTGAGACCCAAATAATTTGATAGATATGGAAAAATGTAATAATAGTTAAAAAATGATATCAATAATGGACTAAAATGATAACTAATGAAAGCTTGCCAAATGTAAAAAAGATGGAATGGTTTTAGGATCACAAATTATTTCATAATTTTTTTGCTACAATTCTGACGTGGTAGATTGTGAATAGTTAACCATCACTTTCATATGGACCCTCCATTTTTTCTTCATCAATCACATTCTGTCACATCACAGTTGTAGTAAGAAGTTTTGAAAAATTATGTGTTTCTAAACGTTTCCAAAAGATGTCAAATTGTTTGTATATGTAAGGCAACATTACTCATGATGCTGCAATATTTTTTTATATTTAAATATTTCTGTAGGAACCAGTGCCGACTCTACATGTGAAGAAACTAATGCGGTCGCCTAATGTCCCAAGTAAAAAACAAGGCCCCCAAATTTTAACTAATATGATTTTTTAAGATATTATAATAGTATTAATTAAATCCAAATATTAACCAATAAATAAAATAATTTTTTTATCAAATGAAAAAAAAAATGTTACGTCTACAACATTTTTCACAACACTTTCAGAATAAATCATAATTGGTAGGTTGTTACACAGTATTATTGATGACAAAAAATAATGTCGGTGATGAGTTCAAATTAGAACTAGTAACAAATTAACACTTAAGATTTGTCATGAAAATATTATGAATGTAACACTTCTAAAAAAAGAAAAAAGCAATACCCAAAAAAAAAAAAAAAAAAATCACAACATTTTTCACAAGTTGAATTGACAAACTTTTACTAGTTTTTATCTAAGTTCATCACTAACATCATTTTTGTACTTACCACTATCAATCTGCCACATCAACAGGTTTGAAAAGTTTTGTCAAATTTTTTGTCTATAGACTTTCTAAAAAAAATCTACATTGTTCATGTTAATTAGTAGTAATTTTGCATCTAAAACAAGATAATATAAGTAATATTTAATTTTTAAAAAATCATATTTAAATATATAAGACTTTAATTTCAGTTTTTGCCTTAGGCCCCCAAATACATTAAGCCGCCCCTAGTAGCAACATGTATTGCTTATTGTTGCTACATGTACTGAGAAAATAAATACTTGAGTTTGAAAGAAAATATTACAGCTGTCCAAAAAATTTCTGGCATCTATTCTATTTTGGGATGTACTAATATGAATTATAAAGTCCTCTTTGAAAAGTTAATAAATACATTTCTTAACATATTTTGCACTTTATTTAAAAAGTAAATACCCTTCTTTTTCTAAGATAGATTTTCCAAACAAGTCTATCAAAATGAGACGAGAGAGTATTATATTTGATTTGGAACAGTAAATGCATAGAATAGAATACTATCCAATTAACATTGTAAAAAAACAATAATCATTGTAATTATTAAAAGAGTAATTGTAATTTTTCTCAAAAAAACATACCAATCTATATATCTATATATATAATAATAGGTGTAGCTGAGAGAAACTCAAATTAGAATTCCAAATTAGAGTTCTAATTTTGCGCCATGTGTCATAAGTTATTTATTCTTAAAGAATTTATTTTTTAATTTTAGAATCAAATGTGGGACCACATCATAAATATTCATCCAAGTGAATTATTAAGTACAAAAACCAAAGAGTCTAGAATAAATGAATCGTAAAAAAAAATTAAAAATAAAATAAAATAAAAGCTTCACAATAATTTAAAAAAAAAAAAAACATAAACAATTTACATTTTATACTTAATAATATCCTTACAATAATTTTTTTAAAGAGTTAATAAAATTTAAAAATGACTATCAATATTATTTAAATTATATATATAGGAATTATATTATGCATCTTATTGTATATCTTTAAGTGTATCCATGCATATACATGGGGTTACAAGCTAGTTGTAATAATAAATAGGTAATCATTGCTATCCAAAAAAAAAAAAAAAAAAAGGTAATCATAAATGTAATAAAACTAAACACTTTACAACTAATTTTTTTTAAAATACTACAAAATTTATTACATAACTAATGTGGCAAGAACTAAACTTAACATAATAAATAAGTAAGTAATAATTGATGTGTCACCAACTAAACACTTTACAACTAATTTTTTTTTAAATACTACAAAATTTATTACATAACTAATGTGGCAAGAACTAAACTTAACATAATAAATAAATAAGTAATAATTGATGTGTCACCAATTTTTTTTTAAAATTTAATCTATTAAGTTATTTAAATAAATAAAAAATCATATTGACACAATAGTTTATAAACTTTTTAGAATATCAACAAAACCAAACCAATCCAAACCAAGTGCATGAATAGAATATCAACAAAACAAAAAACTAATTACATAATAAATATATCAATCTCATAAAAAAAAATGAATAAATAAATGTATCAATAGTTATGTGATCAGACGTTTGTGGTACACGATAGGCAAGACCGTCAAGACATTTTTTACTAGGCTATGTACTAGAGCTTTATCAAACAAAAGAAAGAGGTCTAACTATAACCCATTGTTTCATAAAAAAAAACTATAACTCAATGCATGCATGAAAATAATTGAATTTGAAGAAAATGTCATTTCATTTGATCTGGAATTAAAAAAAAAAGCATAAAATAGATTTCTATCCAATAAACACAGCCATCATTGAAAAAAAAAAATTGTAATCATAAATGTTAAAGAAATTCTATGTTCATAATATTTTCACAATAAATTTCAAGTGATAAGTTATTTTTGGTTGTTATTATTGAGGTAAAAAAGTAATTTCAATAATAAATTTAAATTTGAATTAATAATACTAATCATATATGATTTGTTGTGAAAATATTGTAAAAATAATAGTTTATAACTAAAAGATGCTCAAAATATTATAATAAAATGAAATAGAACGAAATAAATTAATAATAATATGATGTCGGGTAATATAAGTTAGAAAATAAAAAGAAAACTTTCCCTTTCTCAGTCACCGAGAAAAAGCGCGCTTAAACACCATCAGTCTTCAGTCTTCACCCTACTTTCCTATCAGCCAGTCAAAAAAGAACATGCTTAACACCAATTTTCAAAAGCAAAAGAATGTTCTGGCTGATGTAATATTTGGGTAGAAGATACTCCGCCCAATGTTGTTGATCAGATTCAAGCTGATGTAATCCAGTATAACCTTATTTCAAGTTAATGAAAGTATTGATCGGGTGTTTATAAAAAAAAAAAAAAAAAAAATGCAAAAGAATGTTCTGGCTGCAAATCAAAATCTTTTATTTTTATTTTTATTTTTTTTTCCATTTAACAGCAGTTTCATTAAATGAATTACGAAAGAACAAGCTTATTATTTGAACTTTATTACTTTTTATATATAAATGCATTCAGTGCTGTCAAATGCTCAATTACAGAAAAATTGAAAAGAAAAATAATAATGACACAAATGTTAATGTGGCTCAATTAAAATATAGTAACGATAAATATTACACATCAATTTTTAAATATTATAATAAAATAGAATAGAATGGAATAATATGATGTCGGGTAATATAAGTTAGAAAATAAAAAGAAAACTTTCCCTTTCCCAGTCATCGAGAAAAGACGCGCTTAAACAACATCAGTCTTCAGTCTTTTGTCTTCACCATAATTTCCTCTCAGCCAGTCAAAAAAGAACATGCTTAACACCCATTTTCAAAAGCAAAAGAATGTTCTAGCTGTAAATCAAAAGCTCAAATTTTTTTTCTTCTTTCTTTTCCCCTGTAAACCTTGTAAACCAATGGTGGTAAATAGCTATATAATTATTTTTAGTACTATTAAATATCAAAATGTACCATGTAATAGTAGAGTCAAATTTATATTTTTTTGGCTTCACAGTTATAATGCACAGCCAAAAGCTAAAAGGTAATTTTTTTTTTTTTAATTTTAAATTTTGCGTACACACTGTTTTTGTCTCTCTCCTCATTACCTCTCTGTGTCTCTCTCAATGTCCACCATGCATTCACACTACTTTTAGTTGTGGTTGCGTTTTGGTGATTGAATGAAATATTATTTTGTTATAATGTTTATATTATTTTATTATGTAAAAAGTTAAAATAAAATCACTTCTGTTGGATGTGAGAAGATAAAATAGATAAAGTGATTTTTTATGGTGTTAAAAATCTAAAAATTTGGTTCCACTGCTGTGGATGCTCCGCAATTTCATTGAAAGAACTACAAAAGAACAAGCTTATTATAATATTATTTGAACTTTAGTGTGCGTTTGGATAGGGATGAAAAATGAAAACTATTTCACTATTTATCTTATTTTTACTACTATTCATGGCCCTACTACACTTTTTGGCACTATTCATGGGCTCCACTGTACTATTTCAACTAACTTTTACCTTTATCTACAATACTTTTAGCAATAATTTTTCAATTTCAACAAAATAAGCGGTATCTAAACACACCCTTATTACTTTTATATATATAAACGCATTCAATTCTGTCAAATGCTCAATTATGAGCTTGTCCTTTCTAGCCAAAGTCTTTTGCTTTTGGAAAATTGGCATACCACTGCGCACCATTGGTGCGGTGGTCACTCTCCAAGTATAAATGTTTGTAGGGTGTTGGGGGTAAAGGCCGGGATTCAAGTTTCTAGGAAGGAGCTTCACACACATATATACTTAGATTAAGTTAGAGTAAAAATTCTATCTTGTATTAAATAAAAAAAATGGCATACAAACAGGCGGATTGAGATCAGGGGATTCACAATAGAAACGTGATTAATCATTGGATGTGACGGAGAAATTACAAAATAAAATATAAAAGTAAAATGATAAAAGTTGAAAGTTAATTTTATTTTATTTATTTAAGGATTGAAGTTAAAAATAATTTATGAAATTTTTAATCTCAACTATTGTTATTACAGAAAATTTCAAACACGTTGAAAAAGAAAAAGAGAAGGCTGAGAGTCAGAAAAAAGAAAAATTAAAGTTTTAGTCTATGATTTGAATGTTATATACAAAACATTTGATTTTATAATTCCTCTGTGTATTGATTTTAAATACTTTGAAGCAAATGATGAATAGACAAAATGTTGTAATTACGTCACACACAAAAATTTCAATTTTTTCAAAAAGAATTACCAATCAAATTGTCTATTTTTTTTTTTTTAATTTTGGAAAATATTTTTTTTTCTTTTCTTTTAAACAAACGGGTTTTTCATTTTGAAAACACCAAAAAAATTGTTTTTTTTTTTTTTTTTCTCTTTAAAAACAAGAAAACAAAACAATTACCAAATATGACCTTAGTTTTTCAATAAATTTTCTAATGTATTTTCTCAAGCAAAAAGGACAAGGAAAAAAAACAAAGGATAAAATTTGGGGGGATCTTGTTAGCTTGATTTTGGGGTCCATGGGCCCAGTTAGTTTAAGCTAAGAGCATCCACAGCAGTGGAGCTAAAAATTTAGTTATTTGGCACCACAAAAAGTTACTTTATCTATTTTACCTACTCACTTTACAAATATCCAGCAGTAGTGGATCTATTTTATCTTTCAACACAATAAAATAATATAAACATCACAATAAAATAATATATCTACTACATTATTTTATTAATTTCTTTCTTTCTCTTTCTCAAAAAAAAAAAATCTTTCTTTCTCTCTATCTCTGTGCGTGTCGTGCCTCACTCTCCACTCTAAAAAAAAATCTTCTCATTTCTCTCCTCTCCACTCTCACTTCTCTCTATCTCGTCGCCGCTCTCTCCTTCCCACCCATCACCATCCCGAAACCTTCCTCACCGGTGCCGGAGACGAAATCGTAGAAACTCTCAAGGGTCCTGTGGGTTGTGGGTTGTGCCGGTGCGGGTTTGTGGGTTGTGCCATGGGTTTGTGATTTGTGATGTGGGTTTGTGTTTTATGGTGGTTGTATGGAATTTGGACCGGCGTTGCTTCGATCTTTCTCTCTACTCTATCTTTGTGGGTTTGTGTTTTGTGATGTGGGTTTGGTGGATCGGCGTTGCTTCGGTGGCAATGGTCCAATCTGGTGTTTTTCTGGTGGCTAGGTGTCTGATTCGGTAGGTTTTATAGGGATTTTATGAGCACTATCGTCGGCGAGCTGGCCGGCGAAGCAGAGAGGAGATGAGGGATGCCAAAGACAGAGAGAAAGAAAGAAAAAGAGAAAATATTATTTTGATGAGAGCAGAGAGAGAGGTTTAATAATATATATATATATATATTTTAGCTTCTTGCTACATACACAGCCATAAATAGCTGTGCACTGTAGCAAGAAGCTAAATTTTTTTTGCTATGCCTCCACTATTGTAACATGTATTTTTGTGTTTTGGTGAAGCTAAAATAGTTATATAGTTATTTAGCTTCACTGCTGCTAATGCTCTAAAGCCATAGACTAGGCACAATTTTTTAAAAATCATCTTTTTTTGAAAAAAAAAAAATCATTTTAAATTCAGTGAAACCAATCTAATATAGAGGGACCAATCTACTACAATAAAATAGGAATGCAATGCCCAAGTATATGTCCAAGACTTCAAGTTCACAATAAATTTTAAAAATACAATAATGAAACCAAGATTGCAACAAAATCTCCGCTCTGAACAAAGCACTTTTTTTTTTTTAATACCAACATCTTGAATCAATTCATGGTGCAATATGACATGTGCGCATGTGGAAAGAAGAAAAAATTTGCTTTAATTTAAATGCAAAATTTCCAGGCCCACATTTGTTTTCTCTTGCCTTGCCTTGCCTTGCCTTGTGTTGTTAAGGAATTGGTGTGGGCTTGTACTGAGATATTTATACTTTTAGGCCCACTATATGATTTGGTTGGTGCAGCTTCGGTTGTGTTTTTTATTTAATTTTTATTTTAATACATTCTTAAGCATATTTATCTAGATTAAACGCACACACGTGCGTGGATATATATATATATATATATTTATATATATATATCATATACTATTTAATAAAATTTGGGCTTAATATGTATATATATGTGGTTTCTTCCAGGCAGCCCACTTCAAGCGCCCTCAACTCACGAGCCCATCAGATGCTCATTGGGTCCCACCCTCATACCCATGGTTCAAGATTAACACTGACGCAGCTCTCTTCAACGATCTTGGAACAGTGGGCATAATCCACCTCAAAGCTTCAGCCATATTACATTCTATAAGATTGGAAGTGGGGCATCCACTCCATTTTTTCAACCTCACGGCTGCTATATCCAGCAATATCATCAAGCGGACCTGTTGATTTATTGTAAATGACAAAATGTATGGCAGATATCGATCCAACACACTGTTTTCCATTTAAATGTCAAAAGAACATATAATGCTTTTGTATATTTGATAATGAGATATTAATAAATCACCAATCATTCTAGTGGGTCAAACTTGACTGTGTAATTTGATCGCATATACATCATATCATCAGATTATCCTTAATGTGGCAATCTGAAGAGGAAGTGTTTGGTTTTTCGATCATACGAGTGTGCATTCAATCCATCAACTTGACAAACCCAACCTAATCTAATTCGACACTTTTAATTGGTTTTTCTTGAGTCAGTGGGTTAGGTTGTAAATGTTTTTCCAAGTTCAGTTTGGATTGGAAATGAGTTGGCAAAATTTTCAACCCAGGTAACCCAACCTAACCTATGTTATTAAATTATATATATATATATATTTATTTAAAATTTTTGGTTTGATTTATTTTAGTTATTGAGACTTAGTTTATCATTGTTAATTTGATTTGTTTTAGTATCTTGAGAGTTAGTTTTGTTAAACTCGGAATATTATGCATAATTATGTAAATTGTAATCATTTATTGAATAATAACTTTAAATAATTATTAGAAGCTAATTTCTTATTAGGCCTAATAAAATGATTCCACCCGATAACCCAACTCCACCCAATTCGATTCTTCCGGGTTGGTTTTATTGGTTCTTAAAGTTATACATAACGAGGTTAGGTTGAGTTAGAAAATATCTTAAACCCAAACCCAATCAGCACACCCTTAATAGTGTTTTTTTAATATGACTTAATGGTAAGTTATTTCACTATTTAGTTGATTAAAAAAATATTTTATCCATAATGAATGATAAATTATTCCATAAAAAATAAATTTACCAAAAATGAAGAAGAATGCTAAATGCAATTTCATTCTTCAACTTTCATGATTATGGTCTCTTAACTATTCATTGTCTCAATTCCATCTCTTAACCTCTAAAATTAAGTCCGTTATATTATGTTTGTCATAGCCTTTTTTTTTTCCCTAGTTTATTTAGCTTATTTGGTTTAAATACAAATTTTATGTCTATAATATTTTAAGTACATATGTACTACTCTATCTAGCTTATTTTACCACGAAATAAAACCAATAAAAATAGGCTCCCTTAAATAAATGAATGAAATGTAAATAACATTGTTTGATAGTAATATTATTGTGGGAATAAATTAAAAGATAAATCATTTTATAACAATGTAATTATTATACGTCTTATTATTATTATTATTATTAGAATAAGTAAAAAGATAAAAAGCACTAAAAAAAAACTGATCAGGGATGGAACTAGGATTCAAATTTGGGGAGACCAAAGTATAAACCAAAGTTAGATTAAGACTTGATGCCGTGGTGATTTTTCAATTTTCTTTGAATAATTTTCAAAATTTGGTACATTAATAATAGAGTTTGGCAATGTTTGAACATCAACATCGGTGAAAAAAAATCAAACGTTGCAATTAATTTTCTCATAATTTACAAATAAATGTTGATTATTCTATATTAAATTGTTCTATTGTGTCATAAATTAGTCTAAAAAAAAGCCAAACAAATCGCACAAGTCACAATAAAATTACTAATGATAATTTATTGGATTAATCAAACAAACATTAAAGAAAAAAAAAACACATTATCAATTATTAAATTTTATTAGGTTGGGTGCACGGTCCTTATGATGTCAAGGCCACACTTTAATATTTCTCACATAAATTAGATAGTTGAACAAGCATTGAAATGTCCAATTTTTATTATTGGCAAAAATGCAAAACTGACCCTCTAACTTTCAGCATTTTTCATTTCAGTTCTCTAACTTTCAGTTTTATCATTTCAGTCCTCTAACTTTCAATTGTTGTCAATTTGGTACTCTGTTAAACTTCAGTTATGTCCTGCTGTTAATTGAGCCAAAACGACGTTGTTTTGGCTCTTTTTTTTTTTTTTTTTTTAATAATAAATTTCGAAATTTAAATAAAAAAAAAAAAAAAAATTGATGGTCAATTCCGATGGCTTACCCTTTTGTGGAATCTTGAACATCCTCAACAGCATTCAATTCATCACCACCACAAGGAGTAGCTGATTCCTTCCTTGGCAACACACAGTCTCCAATTCCGGCTTCTTTATCCTACGGTTTCAAATCCTCCTCCTCCATTATCACTGTTATTGCAGTGTCCACCTCTTGCTGTGATTCCAATGACACACTCTTTTGGTGAAGAAGAAGTTTCAGTCTTTTCAAGCTGTTCACTTTCGATTTCACTGTTCTCAACCGTACCCGAACTTTTCTCACCCTCCATTTTCCTCTTCTTTGTACCTACAATCACAAAACGATGAGGTGTTAGGGAGATTTAGATTTTTACAGGAGCGAGCTTTTCTCGGGACAGAGACGCCGATCATTTCATCGGCGACTTTCCAATGCCTTGAGGATCTCGCCGGCCGGCGGTGGTTGTTGTCGACGACGACGGTGGAGTATTCTTTGTCTTCTTTGTCTCCGACGCTCTCTTCCGTGCTTTTCTCTCCTTCTTCTTGTTTAGAACTGGTTCTCTTCCTCTTGCATCGATTGTTCATCAGCGATTCTCGATCTCTCTTACTCCGTAACTTCACCGCCTCTTGCAACTCCACCTGACCTTCCTCTGCAACAAAAAGAAACAAAATTCACATACATACACACAAACACATACATAAATTCGTTGCAATCTTGTATAAAGTACATACAAGGTGAGTCTCGGAGACTATTGCTTTTGTGACGTCGTCCCGGAGACTATTGACCCTCAGTTTTGTTTTTGTTTTTTTTTTTTTTTTTTTTTTTTTTTTTTAATTTTCTTTAAATTCTGAAATTTATTAAAAAAAAGCCAAAACGACGTCGTTTTGGCTCAATTAACGGCAGGACATAACTGAAGTTTAACGGAGTACCAAACTGACAACAATTGAAAGTTAGAGGACTGAAATGACAAAACTGAAAGTTAGAGGACTGAAATGAAAAAGACTGAAAGTTAGAGGGTCAGTTTTGCATTTTTGCCTTTATTATTTTATTAAAAGAAGTGTGTGTAACTTAAGCTGAAGTAGAAAAAAACTTAAAAAAAGGATAAAGAAAAAACAAAGAGACACACCAGTTCCATCAAAAGAAAGAAAAGAAAAAAAGAGACACAACAATGAGAGATGCGAGACATCACATATTAAGAAATAAACTCAGATCAATGAATATAAATCAACTAATCGAGAAGAGAAGACCATACCTTAACCAACTCAACTCACGTGTGAGTGTGAAAAGTAGACCAAGCTGAGAACTTGCGACAGTGAGCTTGGTGACTGATAACTGGTTTGAAGATCTGATATCAAAGGCAGTGAGAAATGAAGGAAGATTGAGAGAAACGAGACTAAGAGAGAGAAATTAAATGGGTAAAGTTGGGAATTTTTGAAAGTTTTGTTTTTGTTTGGATTGGATTTCTGATTTATTTTGTAGTTAATTTTGGTTTGTCTAGAGGTTATTAATGTTGTTCTTGGGGCAATTTCTTTGGTTTAAACTAGAGGATTTTTTGGTTATTCTTAGATCAATATCTAACAGGCAAACGGTTAGAGCATTTTTTTTTTTTGGTTTTTATGGGTTAATATGTAAATACTTTGGAGGTGAGGGGCCAAAATATATATTTTGGGGTAAATTTTTATTTTTCTAGTTAGATATATTTTCAAAATGTTGGGGGGGGGGGGGGGGGTGGCTCAGCCCCAATGTAGGTCCGTCTCTTAAACCGATCATATTAATAGTTAAATAGCATAACTTATTTGGTGCAACTGTGCAAGACAATAATTTAGCTATAAAAATTAAATAGGAAAATAATGAGATGTCATCAAGTAAAGTAAGAAAATAATAAGTGGGTTCCAGTTAGCTCAACTGGTAAAGTATCTGATGGTTGTATAAGAGATCTGAGGTTCAATCCCCGCCTACACCAAAAACTGATTGGTGTCTTGGTCTGATGATAAAGAGATATCATCAGGAGCGGACGCCATAAGTTGAAACTTTCTAAAAAATAATAATAATAATAATAATAATAATAAGAGAGAGATATTACAAAAACTTTGTAAGTTATAACGTGGTGTAATGGGCATTTAAGTCAAAATTTCATTTAACTCTATTCTTTATCCTATAATTCCTCTTGGTTTTCAGGAAAATTATAAAATACTCTGAGAGTACAATAAATTAATACATATTTCCTCTTCTTGCATGAAAATTGGGTCATATTATAAATTTAATTAGTGTGCCCTACTATTATTTGAGAGGAGAAAATATACATTTATTGTATTCCTAAAGTATGATATAATTATCCCCATTTGGGAGAGAATGAAAAATTGAATTTTTGAGGAAAAGTTGAGGAAAGAGTGAAATCACTCTTATCCATTCCGTTCTCTTGCAATGAAACTCTCAAACAAGAAAATGGAAGAAAAATTCTTTTAAAAACATTTCAATTTTATTCCTTTTCACTCCTCTCCTTTTTCCCAAATGAAATGGCCTGTAAAAGGCAACATTATCATAGTTTGATGGATAGAATTAACACACTAAAATCTATAGAAACTAAATTGAA
Organism: Notholithocarpus densiflorus; assembly: GCA_030021035.2. Taxonomy (NCBI): domain Eukaryota; kingdom Viridiplantae; phylum Streptophyta; class Magnoliopsida; order Fagales; family Fagaceae; genus Notholithocarpus; species Notholithocarpus densiflorus. The sequence continues at coordinate 327,495 of JARYZH020000246.1, read as the reverse complement.
ATTAAGTCAATTTTTTATAGAAAAAATTAAGTACTTATTACTGGACCAAAATTATAATTTAGCATGAAAGAGAAGATTTTCCACAACATTTTATAAATAGAGGGATAAATGTTGGTTCAAAATACGAAATTACCCATAAGAATAAGGGTGACAATATTTGACACATTAATAAACACAATAGGAAAATGCTATGATATTTCATAGGTTAGTTTTTAGTATAATCATATTTGTGTAGCTGACTCGCTTTAACACGATTAATATATTTGCCAATTCTATGTTGATTTGCTTGACTGGCAATTATCCCTAAATGATCCAGTTCATTATTTGTGTCAAGGCAGGTTGACTTATTTTGGCACAAACATGTTTACCTCATATAAATAGATATCATTTTATCCAATATAAATTTGAATTTTAAATATATAATTGAGCAATTAAAATAATTATATTGATAAATCTTTCAAGCCTCCAACCCTTTTACCTGAATCAAATAAAAACCTCTCGTTCAATTTATCTTTTCTTAGATTGTGTACTTCTAAATTTGGATGGAAAAATAAGAACTTTTAATTTGTATGCTATTAATATTTTAATTGATGTTATTTTAAAATAGAATTTTGGTTTTTATTTTTTTTTATATGATGTAGAATTTATTTGTTTATAATTATTATCATTAACTTTCTTACAAAATATAAAAAACATGTTAATATTGTGGGATATATTCTTTAAATTGATTGAAATGGGTTGTATTTTTGTTAACTAAATACAACATTATTATTATAAAACGGGTTTAAATGAGTTGTCTATGTTAAATTAACACAACTGTTCTTCTCAAATAAACACAGTTATTTATTAAGCGTGATCATGTCATTTCAACCCATTTAATAAATAAATTGTATTATACTTTGACAAATTCTTAAATAGGTTTGGTTAGGGTTGATTCATGTAATAATATCCCAACTTCAAGCAAGTGGCAACACAAATGTCCAACCCTTAAGAATGATTGCCTGAGGACAACGCAAGGGCAAATGGCATCTTCCATGCATGGGGCAATGGAAACCAGGAAATTATTTTAAGAACCACTGATGTGACAATCGATTTGCCCTAAACAGTAAACATGCTGTCTTAAATTAATACTAATACAGATCACAATGATAGGGGTTTGATAAATACAATTTTATTTTATTTTTTTACAAAATTAAATTATTGTCATTTTTAAAAATTAATGGTTTGTTTGAATTGAGGGAGAGGGAAGGTGAGTAGAGTAGAGTAGAGTAGAGTAGATTTAACACAAAATTAGCTTATTTTTAGCTAATTCTCCATCCAAACATGCCATAAATATATACTTGACAATTGTGGTATGACAGTCATGGTTTTTTAACCCGGACTGGACCATACGGTCTGACCGGGTTAACTGTGAACCTCTTATAAACACGATTCTTTTAATCTTAAGAACCAGTTTATGCCAAAAAAGCAAGGAACCGTTTGAACCGCGGTCCAACTGCACGGTTCTGAGAACCGTGATTAGACCGGTTCTCACGGTTCCCTACTTCCCTTTGAATCCGAACCTAAAAAAAAAAATAGAAAAACAAAAGAAAAAGAAACACAACTGCTCGGAAACATTTCAAATTTCGGCAAAAAAAAAAAAAAAAAAAATCCTACCTTCTTCTTCTTTTTTTTTTTTTTTTCCTTCTTCTTTTAGGTTCCAGACCCTTATTTTTCTCTTCTTCTTCTTTTTTTCTTCTGGTGGGCTTCGGTCCTGCTGCCAATTTGCCTTTCCTTATTTATTTGTGTGTTGTACAGGTAATGTATTTGACTATTTGTTAGTCTCCTTACTCTTCCTTAAATGCTATGTCCTTTGTTTTAAATTTTTTATTTGTTCTGTTTTTGCCAGCCCACATACTTTCTCTTTTGTCACTTGTGTTTTTAAATTTGAATTTTTTCTTTGTTTTGTTTTTGTGAGCCCCACGTGACTAATGATAAAAATGAATGTTCCAGCCTTAATCCTCTTCCACTGTTCCACCTACTAATATTAACATCAAGGTTTTTTTAAAAAATATTATTACTCTTATTATATTTTATAAATGATTGAACTGATTATTATTATTATTATTATTATTATTATTATTATTATTATTATTATTATTATTTGGGTTTAAAGATTACATATTAGTTGAAATATGTACTTATAACTTCTTTAAAACCCTTAAAGATTACATATTAGTTGAAATAAGTACTTATATCTAAGTGCATTTATTGTTTTATTTTTGTTAATAAAATGGCATGTTAAATAAATTATGAATTTTTTATGAAAAATACATTTAATTTGATTATTTTATTTTATTTTTCTATTTGTATTAATTTAATATATTTATTTATATTTTAAATAATTATTAAATTAATTATGACGTCATCATGGTTCAACCCCGGTTCAACCTCGATTCGAACTCAAAAACCTTGAACCTTTTTCTTTTACGGTTTAATGAACGGTCTGGGTTTCAAAACCATGATGACAGTATGACTTCTATTATACAAACTAATTAAGACTTAGAATTAACTTTCTTTTCAAAAAAAAAAAAAAAAAAAAAAAAACCAAATCACACCAATAATCTGAGTGGTACTAGTAGGTTTGTCATGCACTGTTGATCTCCAGGATGGCAAGCCCTTCTAGGCTAATATCAGCCTTCCCCGAAACCAAACATAATTAGCTAAGTTGGAACCATTTCCAAATTTAAAGCCCAACCAAATAAACCACTGGATTTGCTCATAAATCATAGGCAAAGCCACTAAGCCAAGGTATGGGGATTTTTTTTTTTTTTATTTAGAAAAAAAAAAAAAAAACCATACCTAATTAAAATGGATTTCATTTTAATCATCTGTCATTGGTTTAGCCTTAAAAGAAAATGATTGGAGAGTAATCATTTTCACGGAGGAAACTTTATGAACGCAACAAGTTAGGGTTGTGTATGGATTAGGTTGAAAGGACTTCTCAACTTAAACTCGAGCTTGTCATGTTGAGAAATTATCAACCCAATTCAACCCACATAGATTTGGTTGTGCATGTGTTGGGTCGAAAAGACTTTTATCCCCAACTCTAACTTGTTGGGTTAATAAATTATCAATCCAACCAAACCACAAGGATCATGTAGGGTTGGGTCGGTAGGTTGTGCTTATACGTTTCATGTCTCATAAAAAAAGGACTTCTATTAATTATTTAATTACTTTTTAAATAAATTATTATAATTCAAATAATATGTCTAAATTATATTGGAAATTTATGAATTCATCAAAGCTAATTCTTAAAATTGTTGGTATACAATTGTGATGGGTGATTACACTGTAACATGGTACACTCTCACACGTACAATAACTTCACATTTGGTGGATGGTGTTGCTAATTCATAAAGCGTGAGTGTGACTCTCGGAATTGATATATTTGTTCACAACAAATATGTCTATTCCGAAGAGGTATATGTTTGCTTATAAATACTCCTAGATAATCATTTGGATAGGTTACACAATTTCTATAATTTCTCCCTGCAGACTCAAGTCCCTATGTTTGTGTTTAGCAAAAAAAAAAAAAAAGTGTCCCTATGTTTGTGATTCTCAATCTAACAACATTGCCGACCAGCAAAAATACCAAAATAAATTAAATTCAAAAACTAAAATAAGAGTAATAAAATAAACTTATATATACAGTGGGTTAAGTTGGGTCAAATAGATAGAAAAACTATCAACCCAACTCGAGACTCAAAAATAAAATTCTAACCCAACCCACAAAAACCAACCTAATGCATCTGGTTGGGTTGAATTGAGTTAGTGGATTGCATGCACACCTCTAGCAGCAACTGTGTTTGGCAAGAAATTATCTTGTATATTTAATATACTTCATCTCTTCTACATAAATGTGGATGGAGGCTCATATATTGAACTCACAACCTTTATGTAAAGAGAAGGTGTAATACACTGAATAATTTGTTGCTTAGCAATGAAATAAAAAAGAGAAGCCGGTTGATCTAGTCTTTGTGTGTTTTCTGTATTCATGACTGCTTTCTGGGTTTGGAAAGGTTGAATTTACCAACATACCTCATTACGTAAACATGGGCTGAAGCTACCAAATGAACTTAGCAACTTTAATATCTTCATATCTTGTCTTGGACAAGCCCAACCCAATTAAGAGTTTGAATAAGAGTATTGGACTACTGGGTTGTACTTTGTAGATCCACATTAATTTCATGGAGATCCAGTGGATTAGTCCTCGTTTGGTGTTGGTTGGTCGGTTAGATTTTAAGCTGGAAAATCCCTTTTTTTCTTCAGTCCCTGGTGGAAAAATCGAGATTGAAAAGTAGTAAGTTCGATATTTCAACACCAGAAAAGTAAAAGGACCATTATTGGAAAGGCCCCACTGTTGAAGCCTTGAAGGTTAGAGTTGACGGCTTGATCCTCCAGTCTGAAAGTTTCAACTTTCGACTTTCAAAATTGGTAAAATTTTATTCCATAAATAAATAAACAAACAAATATTGTGGGAAGTGGGAACCTAAAAGGAACCCACATCGCTCCTGAGGAAATGTATGAGTAGAAACCATTGCAATTTCACCAGTTGAGATTATCAATCACGGGTGATTTTAACGTATTTGACCAAAAACATTTGACCGTTGATTATCTTCTTTGGTCATAGTTTTTTTGTAGGTCACGATTTTTAGTTTGTTAAAGGAAAACTGCTACCTTCTGCTTCAAGTTCAAACTACAGTTTGTTCATCCCCTGAAAAGTTTACTCATTAAAAAATAAAATAAAATAAAATAAAATAAAAACCTTGGTTTTGGTGAGTATTAGTATTCATGCTGAGATGATAATTGCAGGAACTCAATCGTGCCATGTTCCTTAATAATTTTATTAGAGATGACCTATTTTAAAATGTGTACTTAAATTTAATTTTGAATTATGAAAATTTGTTGTATGTTTAATAAATGTACATATAAATGATCTATACATGTGTCAAAATGATAATTTGCAAGTTTATGCATACAAATATAAGCTCAATTATTATTTTTGAATTGGACAAAATTTAGCTACAAAATTGGTTATAGTCTAAGACTACACAACCTTACTCAATATCTTATTATTAAAAGTGAATTTTGACAAATCCACCATTGGATTACATCTTTTTAATATGTACTCCACACTTGCAAAATTTCTAGAAAATTGAAGATCAATAACTATATCATCAATAAATTGTTTAAATTGCTTTTTAGTTTAAAATTATGCATAAAATATAAACTTATAGATCATATAGTAAATAATATTCGATTAACACAAAATTTGATATATATATTAAAAGCGTAAAAAACATGCAATTTAACGGTTAGATTTTTAAAATTTATAATAATGTTTATTTTATTAAGTAAATTTGTAACTTTAAGTTACAACCAATTTTGTAACTAAATAATTTTTTTAAATTTTAGATATCTATTAATATTTTGATAGGATTTCCAAATAAATTATTTTTCTTATTTGAATTTTGAGATTTCTTGTTTAATGGGTCCACTTTATATGCTACTATCTTACTCTCAATCAAGGCTTAAGCCAATGAATTTTATTTTCCCATCTTTCAAGGGAGAAAATCTAGATTGTAATTTTATTCCAGTGGAAGTATTTCTCCAAAATAAAGCAAAGCGGTTGGAAAATTGGGATAAGGACAGGTCAGAGAAAAGGAGTGCTTGTCCCCTTCGTTTCAAGGATTCTGAATCTCTGATCAGTCATAAACACCGAAATAAGGTAAAGATATTTCAAACACGAGTTACTAGAAGATTGATGAGTAATCAAAAAAAAAAAAAAACAAAAAAAAAAAACAAAAAACAAAAAAACAAAAAAGAAGAAGGTAAATTTCACAAGCCACCCCTGAGCTTTGTAATAATATCCAACTAAGTTCACAACATTTTAAAACCTACCAATTTCATCCAAAAAGACAACTTTGTTCCTGAACTTTAAAAAAAAATAAACGCCGTTACTTTTTTTTATTTCCTCTCCCCCTCTTTTCTCTGAGTTCTGTTCTCCATCTCAGAACTCTATCTGTAATGGAACCTTAGCCACGGTGAAGCCCATGACTTGGTCACCGACATCAACAACACCACCAATAAAAATCTCTTTCAAAACCAATAGAAACCCAAAAAAGTATTTGACATCCTTTGCTAAGTGACCAAAGTGAGCTAAGGAGTGGCTAGTGCTTTGAAGCGCATTGATGAGAATTGTAGAATCCTCTTCAAGAATAATTCGGTGTACTTCTATCTCAACTACAAACTCAAGAGCCCGTCTTGCAGCAAGGGTCTCCACTTCCAGTACTGTTGCAGGTAGCAGAATTTGTTGTGAAAGCGAAGCTAAGACTAAGCCTTCTTCGTTGCGTACCGCAACTCCAATCCCAGCCCGATTCTCCTTGCTAAAAAGCGCGCCATCAAAGTTTATTTTGACATTACCTTGGTTCGGAGGTCTCCAACATGAAGCAGGTGTAGCTGTAGATGGCGTTACATGATTGTGAAATGTGGAGAATTCATGCAATTTGTCTTTTGCTTGCTCCAGAATTCATGCAATCTATCAACATAATAAATAACGACTTTTGTTAACATGAGCCCTTATGTTGTTATGCACGCGTTAAATTGAAAGTGATTCAACTCTATTTAAAAAACAAACTTATCAACTGCATTATAAATTCAACTTTAACGAACATCTTAAGATGCTCGATAACTAAACCGACAAATACCATTTATCAACATACTAAAGATATTTTTTATTATTAAGGATTTAAAAATAGACACTTTAATTTATATTCTTTATTTGTAATATCCCAAAAAATAAAGATTTATTTGACTTTTAGAATATCAACTAGGCCAAGAGCCTTGTAGTTTAATGGTATACTATAGCATGCTTTTCTTGATTAGAAAAATTAGGTTCAAATCCATTATCTCATTCTTTTAAACAACTGAATTATCATTAAAAGGGACACATATTAAAAGTTTATATATATAAAAATAGAAGGGCCCTTATTAAAAGTCTACTTCGCAAAAATTTCTAGTTTTTTGTCCTAGGCTTTTTTTTGAAATTTAACAAAATTATGATTATTTTTTGAAAATAAGTTAAGTTACTGTATAACTTTTGCTACACACTTAATTTAAAAATTACGAAAAATTATTATTCTTGGTATTAAATTAAACTATGCAATTAATGCAAGTAAGTGTTCGGAGACTACAGCATAGCCGAAGGAATGTCAAGTTCAATTAATCATGATAATCATAATTAGAAGACAAAAGAAGTAGTCATAGATTAGGGGGGAGAAAACATAATTAAAAATGGTAAATGTTGGGTGGGTCCCCCCATTCCCAACTCCTGAATTTATCATTCGACGGCCTTGATGAAGCAAGTTACAAAATCACACGCAAGCCCATTAGGTATTAACTCATAGGTCATAGCATAATGAGGAAATGTTAGAGGGGTCCCAATTCTCAGCACCTAAAACAACACATTAATCATTTTCATTGGACGGCCCAGATTAATAGCATTTTCAAAATCACACGCAAAAACATTAAAACGCAATACCATACGTGATAATACTAAGCTAACGCATAAAAAAGCGCGTCCTTTTCAAGTGTGTGCGTAAGTGGATCATGAATCACGACACGGGTTTAGTCGGCCGTGGCGATTGCGACGAGGTCACGACTCACGCACGCACGCACCTGCTCAAACTCAAACCAACCCCCCATTTGACGGGGCATTAGCAAAGTAAAAGTTCAAACTCAAAAACTCAACCCCACACCTCTCTTCCTATTCTATTATTCATATTCAATTCACCTTCACTTCCTCTCATATTATATTTAACCCTGTTTCTCAAATACTCTCTCAATCTCAATCTCAATCTCAATCCATCTCAACGTTTCTATTTTTGTCACTCTCTTTCACGGGAGCGTAGCTTTCACACACCACCACCAACTACTTTTTAATAATGGGCCAGTCCACTTCCAGCTTGGGTTCTCCGTCGGAGTTTAGCCAGTTTTACCCGAATTATCGGTTCAAACTCAGCTCATCGGCGGCTATAACGCCGTTTGAGTTAAAGGAAGAGGCGGAGTTTTCCGAAAACGTCGCCGTTGGTCGTGACTACACAGCCGATCTTCCTGACGAGTGCTTAGCTAGCATTTTCCATTTCCTCGGCACCGGAGAACGGAAAAGGTGCTCGCTCGTTTGCCGTAGGTGGCTCAGCGTTGACGGTCAAAGCCGTCACCGTCTCTCTCTCAACGCTCGAGCTGATTTGCTCTCTTCGATTCCTTCTATCTTCGCTCGCTTCGACTCGGTCACCAAACTCGCTCTCCGATGTGACCGGAAATCGACTAGCATAGACGACGACGCTTTGGTCCTGATCTCGATCCGGTGCCGGAGCCTCACCAGCGTGAAGCTCCGTGGTTGCCGCGAGCTCACTGACCTAGGAATGGCCGCTTTTGCTCAGAACTGCAAGGGTTTGAAGAAACTCTCTTGTGGCTCGTGTATGTTCGGCGCTAAAGCCATGAACGCAGTCCTCGATCACTGCACAGCTCTCGAGGAGCTCTCCGTGAAGCGCCTCCGCGGCCTACATGACTCGGCGGAGCCGATCGGTCCCGGCGCTGCGGCGTCGTCTTTGAAATCAATCTGTTTGAAGGAGCTCGTCCATGGTCAGAACTTTGGACCGCTTATAGTCGGTTCGAAAAAGCTCAAAACTTTGAAACTCATTCGGTGTTTGGGTGAGTGGGACAAGGTTTTAGATATGTTAGGAAAATTCAACACTGGTTTGACCGAAATTCACCTCGAGAGGGTTCAAGTTAGCGATGTTGGCCTCTGTGCCATTTCGAATTGCTCCAATTTGGAGATCTTGCATATTGTTAAGACTCCGGAATGTTCGAATTCCGGCCTTGTTTGTGTTGCTGAACACTGCAAGCTATTAAGGAAGCTTCACATTGATGCTTGGAGGACTAATAGGATTGGCGATGAGGGTTTAATTGTTGTGGCCAAACAATGCCCCAATTTGCAAGAACTTGTTTTGATTGGAATGAATCCTACCTCTACGAGTTTAGCACCGATAGCTTCTAATTGCCAGAAGCTTGAACGATTGGCACTCTGCGGGAGTGGCACCATTGGTGATGCTGAGATTGCCTGCATTGCTGCGAAATGCGTGGCCTTGAAGAAGCTTTGTATTAAGTGTTGTCCCATTTCGGATGTTGGGATTGAAGCGCTTGGTTTTGGTTGTCCCAATTTGGTGAAGGTTAAGGTGAAGAAGTGTAAGGGAGTGAGTACTGAAGTTGCGGATTGGTTGCGAGAACGAAAGGGGTCTTTGATTGTCATTCTGGATGCTTGTGAAATTGAACCATTGGATGGCAGTTGTAGTGAGCTTGGAGTTCAAGAGAGTGGCATGGAGTTCCCACCAATTGTTAGCCAAGGAACTATGGTAGCTGATGTTGCATCAAGTAGTAATAGCCGGATGACAATGTTTAGGACCAAATTTGGATTTTTCACTGGTAAGAATTTAGTGGCGTGCACTCTCAGGAGGTGGTCAAATGGTGAAGATGATGGTTCCAATTCCAACTTATGATGATCTTTGTAAGATTTGGAAATTTTGTTATCGCTCAAATCAATCCTAGTGTTTTCACTAGAATTCTTGTGTTTGTATTGTCTGTAACTGGTTTGTTTGATTTATTGTTTATTGTTCAACTGTATTAGCAAAATGAAAATTCCTGCAACAAAGTGTTGGTTTGGAAAAAGATTTCTTCCTGTTCTTGGTTAACAATCTATGCCAAATTGCTTCATGGTTGCACTTTTGTTGAATTGCTCTTTTAATTAGTTCTATTCTAGGATGCACGGACACTTAATTTGGGGTGCCATAACCGTGTCATATCAGTGTTGTACCCTTGTCATTACAGTGTCCTATTTGTTGTATTATGTTATATTTGTTGTATTATGTTATAATTCTTCAAAAATTGCTAGTGTCTGTGTATCATACTGTAGTCGTTCCTGTGCCCGGGCCCATGTTTGTGTCTGAATGGTTATATTATAGTCTTTTATGTAGCCCTTCTTTTACAAAAACTGAGCACAATCATGCTGTAATGTGAAGCTATCTTGTAAAATGAGTACAATAACAAGTAATTCATTGGTCTTCATGTTAGTTTGGGGCCTTTGGCATTACATAATTGTGGAAGTGCAGAAACTCTTAGTCCTATCCGCCTTGGAGATTTTTTTTTTTTTTGGACATATTGGGTCTAGGATGATAAATCTTTAAAACTGTTGACTTGGTCTGAAAGGGTGAGAACTTTTTTTTTGTTTGAATGGTTCAACAGAGTTTTATACGCGCGGTTCCTTAATTTTGTTTTTGTTGAAAAAAAAAAATTCGTCTTCAGAATGGCAATATGCTAATGCTTTGTCAAGTTTCGAGACGTTCTTATTCTTTATGATCCTCGTGGTTTGAAACCGTGTTAATGCCGGCAAATATTTTGAAAAGTTATGCTAAGAAGACTATTTTGTTAGGTGCCCCATCTATGGACCTTTGTAACTTCTATTGCTTTATGTGGTCTGAGAAGAGAGTATCTTGGCATTTTATGTGTTTTCGTGGACATATTCAGGTCAAACATAATAAAACAGTTGAAATTTCTCGTGACACAGCTAGTAAGCTCCTGATAGGAAGTTTTTCTAATTTATCGGTGGAAAAAGTTTATCTCCAAATTTGTTAGGAGAAATTTTCTTCCCAATCCATTACAGGACGATTAAAATAGCCATTTACATATACTTCTAGTTATATAACTGTTTTAATGAGTTTTGTGATTTGTTTAAATAATACAAGTGGATTATCTTATAAGTTGTTAGGTATTACATTAGAAGAGATTTCTTCAAACTGGTTCAAAGGAAAACTTTACCGAGAAAAGAAAAAACAAGAATTTTTTGATTGCTTATATGTCACCTCGGTGCAAGACTTATTTGGTTTGGATATGACCTTTTATTTATTGAAAGCAAAGTAATTGCTTTACATGTATGTTCAAATTGGTAGAGGTGGCAAATCCTCCACCTCACTGTCTTAACACAGTTGATACAATTTGACCTATGCATTGGGTGCTCAACTTGGAATTTGGAAGTACGAAGAGAATTTGGCAAATTATATACTCTGTAGTCAACACGTTTTAACCAAACATAAATCATGTGCGAGTGGCACAAATTATAATGGTGTGTTTCAAAATGTGCCAAACCTAGAGAAGTTGTAGGGCAAGGGAAAATATTTTTGCTGATGCTTAATCTCATTTGAAATTTGTGAAAGTGAAAGGATGAGATTCTTTGTTATTGGCCGGCCAAATAAAAGGTGATGGGTTTGTAAGCAAAGGATTCAGTGAATCAATCATCTATCATTGCAAAATTAATCCTCCTATCAGCTTACAAATTAAGGCATCTTACAATTCCATGAACCGTTCTTTGAATTGTTCCTAATTCCAAATAAAGAGAATCTCGATATCTAAATGTCCTTGTCTTAGTTATTTAGGAAAAAAAAAAAAAAATCTATGAAGTTTGGTTTAACTTGCTTCTCTGGTCTATGATTCGTTCAATATAATTTATACTTTCATTTGTTCAATATAATTTATACCTTCATTTGTTTAGTTATACCACTTTGATATGTTGTTTCAACTTTAGCTATGCACTTACAAAATCTATTTGTCTTCTTACTAATCACTCCCCATAAAATTTGTGCATCATAATATGCATTACATGAATGATGCTTGCAACATTCATCATTCATGTAAAGTTTCCGGCCCCAAATTGCTATTTTACATCCCAAAACATAAATAAAAAAATAAAAATAAAAACCTCACTTCATCCGGGTGTGTATATCTAAATTTTTTTATATCCATGCTACTAGTTGGTAAAAATACCAACTCATGTAACAAGGTTGTATAATTTTTTTATTCACTTCTCTCTCCTCTCTCCATTTATTCTCTCTCTCTCTCTCTCTCTCTCTCTATATATATATATATTTATTTATTTATTTTATTAGGTAGTTTATATTATTTTATTCGGTTATATGTAAAAATAAGAACTCAGATGTGAGTTTATTGTTAAATGAGTTCGTAAAATAGATAAAGTAGTGTTTTAGACGGTAAAATATGTATATTTTTAGAAACCCAAGGTGAATGCTCTTAAGCAAACATAAGAGAAGCAAATTGACCCTTTAAATTCTACTAATAGCAGGGCTTTCTTCATAATTTAAATTTTTTTAAAAAAATTACAGACTTACAGTAGGGCTTCTACTTATGGTAATATTAATGCTGAAATGCTTAATGTATTTTCAAAAAGATACTATTTTTGGGAAAACAATTATGTTATTTGTGGTTCTGCAAAACACACCTGACCAATCTGCAACAATGAGTGCCATTGTGAAAGTTTGTTATGCCAAATTGCCAATCTTAGTCAAAGTGCATATTGGTAAAAATCCAATTACCCTATCTCTGAATCTTCTAAAGTATTGGGAGAAGACCTAACCTAGAATCCTCCTGTAATCGTGTTGGGATTCAATTCATTCAACAGATTAAAGATGAGCTGTGATTTAGTGGCAGCTTCAATCTGATGCAAACAATTCGATCGTATCTATCAATGTATAATTCATATATGCATCAAACAACAATAATATCTTGCTTTTTAAAATGCACGTGCTTAAGCTTGTATGGTCAACCAATTACTTACATTCCATGATCGTAATATTCACCAAGTCGTCGCATAAAATTCATTATAAAAAAAAAAATTAAAAAGAAAAAAAAGAGAGCCGGTCGTTGCAACTTGCATCAAGTTCGTCAATCGTCAAATTAATATTTGTCAATTTGAGAAAGTTATGAATATTGACCAAAATGAAATTAGACCATTCTATCAATTATTTGGTCCAAAATATAAAAATGGGTGAACTATGTATCTGGTCTATATCTTTTACATTATATTTCAATTTGATCTCTAATTTTTCAATTATGATTATTTGGTCCTTAGCCTTTTAGTACCATGTGAATTTAGTCTCTGTCGTTATCTCTTGGATGAAAATTGCTAACATGGTTAACAGCAAAAATAAAAAATTAGCACAATTGAAAAGTTAATAACTAAATTGAAATATGCTGTAAATAATATGGACTAAATACGTAGTTTACCCATATAAAAAAGTATTGATAGACGATTCATGGAAAAAATAAAATAAAACGGTTGGTATTGTTTTTTTTTTTTTTTTTCCTTAAATAAAAAGGGCAATATCTAGAAATCCTTGCGGACCTTGCCTAAAGCAACTCTAAGTCACTAGTGGCAAGTCCCTCTCAAACAAAAAAAGTGAAAAACCATTGACATTACTACATCTCATAGTCATAGCCTATTGCTATTTAGCAACACAATCAGCAATAAAGTTGAACTTTCACCTTAATCTAGCAAAGGAAAAGTTGTTAACTGAAGAGCTAATCATTTTAATCCGGGTGGAGATATAGTGGTCTGTGGGCTCTTTGGTCTTGCTATCAATTCTTCGGCTTTGGGTTTGAGCCACCACTAGCACTTCTGGTCATAGGCCAATATGGATGTCTATGGTATATCCTGCTAGATCGTAATTGACTAACGCCATCACCCTACCTTTTTTTTATTCAGAAAAAAAGAGCTAATCATTTCTCTCATTACACATAATATTTTATCAAACTCTTATGCTAGGTTTGTTGAGCTTGTTAATAGCTTATGTTAACCAAACATCAACAAATTGGAGAACGAAACTAACTGAAGTTATGGACAAGAAGAAATTACCACCATTTAGATTATACATGACTAAGGAAGCATGCCTTGTCAGTCTCACTCTCACCACGTCATTGGATTTTTAGCCTAAAAAAAAAAAGCGTTAACCATGTAGGATAACATCAATTGCGCCTCAACAACTTCTCATTGCATTTAATGTGACATGATTTGTTCTCTCTCCTAAAAAGTGGGTCTAAACATTGAACCTCCCAATTGTCCTCTCAAGGTCACCAAACAGAATGACAAACATCAAATTAATAAAATAAAAGGCTAGGCTTTGAGGCTTGATCTAGGATCTGGGGCAGGGAGGGATGTGTAATTTGCAAGTACAAAAGCCACCAAACATGGGAAGGAGGTATGATTTTTCACAACTTAGAGAATTGTACTTTTATTTTCTAAAATCCCAAACTTACTTTATCATTGGAGTGATAATGATGAACCCCACAAAGACAAACCGATTTTACATGATTATGTTAGTAGCAAACAATATGTCTTGACTTCTACGGTTTTTCCAACTTAAAGAATCTCACCTCCCACAATTGGCATCGTTTGTGAAAAGACCAACTGTAAGAAGGGATGAATCACCTAAAAAAATGTTAGCTTAGCCTAACAATTGTGTGGAACCCCAGATTGAGCCTCTATCTCAAGTAGAGCTCACCAATGCAAGGGGCTATAACAGTGTCATTGTTGTTAAAATGAGGGTAACAAGCATACTCAATCGTAATTCGCAGCAAGGTAAAAGGTGCACCAATTTAAATCAAACCTCACCAAGAGAAGCCCCATCAGACATCATGGCATAAGAAAATATTACTAAAGGATTAACATAAAAACTAATTACAGTGAAAGTCAATTAAATATAACCAAATTCTTGCTGATTAAAAATAAAAGTATCGACGCATAATGTAGGTTATATGCTAGTTATATAACCAAATTCTCTCTCTCTCTCTCATTTCAATTTTGGAAAGTGTTAAGGTCTTTCCAAGTTTGAGTTTAGGTTAGAGAATGGCCATGTGTAATTTTTTTTCTATACTATTATTTAAGGAGCTTCCTTTGGTTGGGATCTCCAATTTAGATGCCCAAAATACCCTTAAATTCATCAATTTCTAAGGCTTAAATCATAGAGTTAGACATGTAAAATTAGTAATTTAAAAACTCCTAATTTTTAGCTAAATTAAAAATAAATAAAAAACAGTTTTTTCTCCCATTTCCACATTTCTCTCTCACGTTAGTTGTCAAATACTAATACGACTTCTTGTTTTTGAAAAATAATAATAATAAAACTGCTATTTTTTTTTCATCAAAGGTACCAATTTTTCTCTCTCATATTGGTAGTCAAGTACTAATACAACTTCTTCTTAAAATAAAAAATATAATAAAATTGCCATGAGTTAAACATGTAAATCCAAAAAATAAAAAATAAAAAGTCTCATTGCACGCATGCAATGAGGCTAGTTTTAATAACTAATTTCGCTTAATTAGACACTTATACAAGAACGCTAAAAGAACTAGATGGAAGGACTAATAATGCTTATTTAATAGAATAAATAAAAAAGGAAATAAAGCGCTCGTTGAAATATCAACTATTAACATGCCAACTATAGGGTTAAAAAATTTGTAACTCAATTGACACATTTTATCCTTCAAACAAAGACATAATGGGTTCAAATCAACTCTCTCCTACTTATAAAATTATTTTATAATAATAATAATAATAATAATAATAATAATAACATGTGAATTTTAGGGAGCAAATATTATTTTATAGAAACGAGGAGCAAAATGAACTAATAAATATATGAATTCAGTCCTATATGTTAAAAATATATATATATATATATTTATATGAATTTCAGGAAAAGAAAAAAAATTTGAATAAATATAACCAAATTCCGGAACTCTTTATGTCTTCGCCCTCGCCCAAATTCCCAATGGAAGAAGTATTCGAAACCGCAGAAGAAATGGTAACCACTAACCACCCACCCCACCGTCCACTTTTCTCTTTCTCTGCCAATCACTTGCTTTTCTGCACGCTTTACACAAAAAAGAAATGTTCTTTTGCTTTGACCCACGTTTCAACACTTTTATTATTCATCAAAAAAAAAAAAAAAAGGCAACACTTTTATTAGGCATCTCTGCTCCCAAGTGGCTAAAAAAGTAAAAATCCTCTTACATGAATTGATTATAAATGAGCAAGTTGGTGTTTTGGTTTGTCTAAGTCTAACATTATAATTATATGTACAAAGGAAGAAAAAAAAAAGTTTAAAGATACAACATTTGCATTGTTGGAGAGAAAATGAGGCATTGGCTCATTATTGAAATTTTAGTTGAGAGACAGAATTAAAAAAAAAAAAAAGTAACTTGGTTTTCACCTTGCACTGGTGGCAATACTTTGTTCAAGTGTGGAAATATTAATAAATTTTGATTAACAAGTGGTTTGTGTCTTAATCTTGGTGAAGTCATTGAAAAAGACCTAGTGTTATGTTTGCTGCGATGTGTTAACACTATATGTATATGCCTATACAAATTTTTTAATTTTTAATTTTTAAAATTTTTTTTCTTTTCCTGATGATAAGAATTTGAATAGGTCCTTATTTTTTTTTTTTTTTGAGAAAGAATAGGTCCTTATTGAAATGATGAAGTTGGCCCAAAAGCAAGGAATGAAGAGTAGTATACTAAAAGAGACTGGAAAGAATTCTTAAAAGTTCACGATAAAAAGCTTGGGGCTAGCTTGAGTGATGAGTGATCCAACAAGGAGGTCAAATGATGTATTGGTTTCTTTTCTGAAGACTTTTGTTAAAGAGGAAGGATTTCAAGGTAATTCACCTTGGTTTCTTGTCCAAGGTGAGTCCCATTTTGCCAGTGAGTGTGTCATCCAGTTCCTCATTTTCCCATGGTTAAGTCTTTAGGATTTAAAGGTCTCCTGCATATTTGATTCCAATTGTGTTTCTTTCCCTTTACGCTTAAAAGAAAGAAAGAATAATCTCCTCTCAAAAGCCGAAAACCATAAAATCAGGGGATTATAAAATCTCAATATGCCTTTGATTTAAGAGGTGGGGTTGTGCTACTCCTACCAAGAAATTTGTAATCATACAGCTTGAGTTGTGAACCGGAAAATTAAAAAGATATCTTAGTTAATTCAAGATGACTAGTCTCCTGAACTTGAGAAGGAAAATAGACTTTCAGGTTAATTTTATGTTTAATTCTCTTTAATGCATTCAACATACATAAATAGCAAGGATGAGATAACTTTATTAACAAATCCTAAAACATAGGGACTAATTCTATTCTAAAACATAGGAATTAAATTGGATACAAATAAATAACCATACTAATCTATCTAGGAAACCTTATTCTATCACTAAACTAAATTCAAATAATATATCTTGCACTTGGGTCATAACAACTTGCATTAGGGAAAATAATTGGGAATCATCCATTTGAAAATATAGTTGTTAAGGGTGGAAAAGTCTTCCTTCCAACAAATGAGATTTATGTTGGGTTGGAGGCCTAGACCGAAACTCGACAATGGGCTTGAAACACAGCCCAAAGGCTATTGGTGAAGATTTGAAGAATTTGCCTTATTTTATACCTTGGGCCTAGGATGGGACTGACAAGGGTTATGGGCAGTGTTGTTAAAAGCGCGCTTAAGCGCAAAGCGTAGAGTGCAGAGCCCTTGGGGCTTTTTCCCTCTAAAGCAAAGCGTCCTCACAAAAGCGCACTTTTTTGAGCTTTTTGTATATATATATATATATATTTTTTAAATCCTGATTTGATTTTTAGCCTTTAGATCTAAATATGTTTGATATAAGCCATTGATTTAATATATAAAAACTAATAGTGTGGTGTGCTACCATACACCTAAGCATCTCTTTAGATATTTTTGAACTTTTAACCACAACCACACAAACAAACACAAATGAACACTAAGGCCTGTTTGGTTTAGAGGTAGTTGAGTTTTCATAACTCAATTTTCAAAACTCATAACTCAAACCCAAAACTCATAACTCCCTACTCAAACCTCACCATCACTCAAAAATTACAAAACACATGTTTGGACTCAGTTCTTAGTTACATATCTCTACAACTTTTCCCCTAAACTATGGAACCCACCACTGACACTATTGAGTGTTGCCTATTGTTGCTACCCGCGTCTCATTAACCAAAAAACTTCTTCTGCTTTACTTCTCCCACTGAGTCACCGTGGAAGCCCATCTTCTTCTTTACTTCTCCCACTGAAAGAGTCACCGTGTTCTGCCTCTCACCTCTCGCCTCCCACATCGACGTAGCCCACATCGACGCATGCCCACAACAAAGCAGGTATTTTTCTCTAACGCTCTTTGCTCCGTCTCTTTGTCTCCCCTGCTCTGTTTCGATATGTTTTTTCGTCTCTTGCTTTTGTCAATTTTTGAGAGATTGTTTTTGGTTTTTTTCACTTGGTGAACTTGTAATCTACAGGATCTCATCTCTTACATACATAAATCCACTGGGCGTAGCAAATAGGCAAACGATCCAGACCTCATATGTCAAAATCTAATCTCCTAATAGGTTACTGAAGCTACATTTTGAGTTTTTGTTTGTTGTCTTTTGTTTTTATCAAAATTATTTGCTTGGATTAGTTATGGGATTTTGTGTTTCTATATCACCTATTAAATCCAATTCTGGGACTTTAAATTGAATTGAATTGAATTTCGGAAATTGACATTAACAATTAGCAAAACCATGTATATGAGTGGATGTGTGGATTGCTGAATCTGGTAATTGTGTTTTGGAAGTTCTTCTGGGGTCAGGGTGTGCTGGTAGGTCAAATGTGATTGGGTTTAACAATGGCATGGTTGTGGCTATTGGGAGGTTTGGATTGGAGGTTTAGATTGCAATTTGGGTTTTCAAGGATTACATTTATTTTGTTCTTCTAGATTGTATAGACTTTAACATCTCTGTTGTTAGCTGTGGCATCTTTTACAATGGATGGTTTCATCCCTTTTCAAGTGGGACTAAGTGGCTATGTGACAATAATCGTATGAGAAGCTTCCATATATTCCATTTATTTATTTTGAGTTTTCAAAGAAGCTTCCATATATTCCATTTTGATTGAGGTCCTAGGTCTTGGAATCTAAGGGATTGATTTAAATGGAAAGCAGACTTGACAGTAAAGTTCCCAAGCTTGTTTTTTTGTCCAAAGGAATTTTTCAGGTGAGGAGGAGGATGGAGTGGTGATTTTGGATAGACATTGTCTTTTGGATTCATAAGAAAAAGAGTGGAGAGTGTATTGGTATCTTAGGTTGAATCAAGTTAGGATTTTAATTGAAAAAATCCAACAAGTTTCATTTGGGACTGTTCCTAAAGGGACAGGGATAATGATTTTTTTTAATCTTTTTTTTTTTTTTTTTTTGGGCAAAAAGGGTAAGGATAAAGTTTGGTAATGATAGGATCCAACAATCCTCCCAAATATTGACCTCCATACTTAACATCATAACAAGCACTTTTAGTCACTAGAGCCCTGCTTTTCTAAATTCCTTCCATAAACCAGGATGATTGATTCCTCCTATTAGCTTTTGAATACTTTTTCCCTCTCAAGTATTTTGATTTCAACAAATGAACCCAAATTTTATCTTGTCTTGATGTTATTGCCCAGCCTAATTTTGCTAACACTGCTTTATTAACATATTTTATCCTCCTTAAGCCCAAACTCCCATTCTCTTTTGATTTACATAAACTACTTGGAGAACCTATTACTATGGATTTGGATTGCTTTACTCATGCTTGTATAGAATGTTTGTATAGATTGTATTGGTCATTAATTTTATAGACGGTTTGTATAGAATGTTTCAAGTATTCTTGTATTGGTGATTGATATAGAGGCAAGTTCTTACCAATGTCGAATACAAGTAATTATTACTCCAGTACCAGTGGGCATCTATGTGACCTAGACCATTGCACCCTTAGGACGTCCCTGAAACTTCATACTTTTGGTAGGAGGTTTTATGGTTATCGCTATTGGTCACCAGTAAGTACCACATCCAGAATTAGTAAAACATTGATTATGTGCATTAAGTCACCAATTTGTTGAAACGTTATTTAAGTGCTTTATTTGATTATACAAGGTGATGACCGTGCATGTAAATTCTTCAAATGGTTGGACACCAACACTTGCACGCGTGGCGCAGCCACAACACCTATTGTGTTAGCAAAATTTCGACGATTGGAGCACGAGGTGGAACTTGCTAATGAAGAGTTGAAGCAAGCACGTGCCATCGGAGAAGTTGCAAAACGAATGGCTGAAAGAGCCAAGGTTGCACGCAGGATTTCTGAAGAGAAAGCGGAGAAGTTCAAGATAGCTTTAGTAATATCATGGGTGATGTTTGGAGTACTGCTTATTTTGTCTACTAGGTTTAGGGATGTTAGAAGCAGACAAATGTGTTTGCCTGGATGAGTTGGTTATGTGCGTAATAAGCCAGACTTGTATTTTGAAAATTGGAGATCATTTGTATTATAATGGTACAACTTCATGTACCAATTTTTGTATTGTAAGTATAAAAATTTATGGTATGTATGACATTGTACTTCTATAATATGTTGAGAGTGTTCAACTTTATTCAAGATGGACTTGCAAACTATGGGCATTTTAATTGTAATTATATTATTTGTGATACACCAAAGTGGATCCCTAAAAGTAACTACTGAAGGGAATGTATTTTGTTTTCCTTGGATGAATGACTAGGGGGGAATGAGTAATAGTTGATTACTCATTGCAAAGTATTGAATAGTTCAGTTCAGGTAAATCAAGCTAAAGGACTTTGCAATTAGTTCAGTTCAGGCAAGACTGATTTTGTATGAGTTGTAAATTCTCTCCTTAAATATAAATAAATTTTTTTATAAAAAAATTTACATGTTATTTACTGACCCTGTAGCTAATAGTTAAGATTCTTGAAATCTAGTTGTTCCAATATATTGTGAAAAGGAAGTACATACAATTGCATATAAGCATGTCCACCTGTACTTACATTACCAATAGGTATTAGATACACCTATTTTTACATTGCTAAAAGGAATTACATAAGAAATGTCAATGGGTTATTGACATTAAGCCATAACATGTAATCATTGTTCACAGTTAATGTAAATTTACAAAAAGATGCATCATAATATCCAAAAGAATGCGTCATGTATCTAAGGGACTTCTAGTCACAATACCTAACTTTATACAAAAGTCCCCACAAAAAGTCATAGGCGGAGGTAATAACTCTATACAACAAGTCCCAACAAAAAGCGGTGAATCCGTATACATGCCCACCATCAACCCGTCGTCACGCGTACTCCTCCCACATGCGGGCAGTCACATCATCCCTAAATTCACCCATTGCCCTCTTTGCCACATCAGACATCTCCCTCACATGCCTCCTTTCAGCACTTGCACTTGACTCAGGAGAATTCCCATTGTTCCTAGCTTGTACATCATCTCTATTAACGTCAAGGTTCTCCCATGAGTTAAACATTTCATCTCTACGATTATTGATGTGTATAAAATTATGTAACGCATAACACGCAGAAATACCCAAACATTGCCGAGATTCCTTATAGTTTGCCATGCAACTCAAGATGGGAAAGCGAGCCTTAAGGACTCCAAAGCACCTCTCAATTACCGTGCGCAATGAAGAGAGTCTATAGTTAAATAACTCTTTCCCCGATGTCGGTTGCCTATTGCTCCTCCTGAATTACTGAGCATGATATCAGGTAGCCTTGGGTGGTGGAAGAAACGATGCACCAATGGGGTACCCCGAATCAACCAAGTAATAGGACCCCACAAGAATAGCCTATCTCAATTAGTAATAGGAACTTACATAAAGGAAAATAAGACAAAAGGAATAAAAAGCTACCACATAAAGTGTTCAGCTAAAATATTCTCAAAGGCTGCTGCAAGTGCAAGGTAAAGTGAATGCATGTTTTAAATTCAAATTCTTAATTACAGAATAACCAATCCTGACCTTTTCTAACCACCAAGACCCACAAAAAAACCCAGCAACTCTTCACTTAGTAAACACACTTTACAAATACACATGACTTAGTTCCCTTGTATCCAAACAAACAAAGAACAACTCAATAGCTACGTTGAAACCAGCACCAAACACTCACATTAGCTACATAAGTTTAAGTCTTGTTAATTTAATTTCAGTCTTGACTAAAAACTGTGAACTCAAGCAGTTATCCTCAGTAAATGGGATATAAAGAATAAGACATAATTTCAGTCTTGACTAAAAACTCAACTAGTGTTCACAATAAAATTTAATGAACAATGCTGAAATTTTCATACTTGTCTTGGTTCGGCCATTTACAGCCCTAATTAAAAGAAATTGCAAGTTGCCAACATAGAACTGCCTAATACAGGATCTAAGTGTCAACACAGAGGGAATCCTTAATCAAATTAACAGCTTAAAAAATGAAACTGCTTGATCCAGCAGGAACAATGGTAATTTAACCAGAACATCATCTCAACATTAATGCCAGTTTCATAACTACAGCAACATGGATCACATTCACAATTTTGTTGTGAGTAGAATGCAGAATTACTATTTGTTGTGAGCAAATTAGGCACATGTGTAAAAATGCAGAATTAGAATGCAGAATTAAAACAGAATAGAACATAATGCAGAATTAGAACAGAATAGAATAGAATGCAGAATTAGAACAGAACTGAACAGAAAACAGAATGAAAAAACAGCAAACAACAAATAGAACTAGAACAAAACATAATTCAGCATAGAAAAAATTAGGACAGAATAGAAATATGAACAGACTTCAGAATTAGATCAGAATAGAACAGAAAACAGAACATAATTCAAAATTACAACAGAACAGAATAAAAAAACAACAAACAGAACTAGAACAGAACAGAATTTAGCACAGAAAAAATTAGGAAAACAAAATTAAATAGGCAACCAGCTACCAGTAGTAAACAGACTTGAAACAGCACTAAACATACAACAGACTTTAAATAGCCAGATAAACAGAAGCATGTGATTGAAAACAAATTAAAAACATGAAGACGCATACCTTCTAGTGGCCATGGGAATCCATGCTTCGGGTCTTTAATAGCTTCTTCAAACACTTTGAGTCGTGGGCACTTCCTTCCCAACTAAAGTGGACATATGTAAACTTCATATCATGGTCGCATGCGCACATAACTTTGGTTGTAATAGCACTCTTCCGACTCCTGTGAGGATAAGTTTTCTCACTTGGAGGCCGAGCACTAATATGCGTTCCATCAATAGCTCCTATGCTACTCTACATTGAAGATAGCCAATTATTTGTAAACAACATCTTTATATGTGAATGAAGGAATACAAAATAGTAATGTGTGAGAACATTTTTATTGAAAGAACTTGTATTATGAAATGATTACCTCAAACTAAGGGTAGTATTTGTTGTTTGACCGCATATGCTCTGGAAGACCTACCACATTCGGATCGGGCTTGATTAAATGTTGTCCATAGGTGTGGACAGCCCGCAACACCCTACGGAACTTGCGACTGACAGTTTCAGTGGAATGTTGGAATCTGTCCACCACAGGTCGCATCCGAGTATTATGGCCGACAATGTACAAGAATATGGCAATGGACTCCTGCATGTCCACACGCCCCTTCCCTTCCTTCAAGTACCCATGCTGTTTCAGCTCATCCACCAAATGATAGAACAAGTCCAATGTCACGCGGAACATGTCATGACAATTGGTAGGATTGCCATCCCTCACTTCAGCCATGTAATATTTCCCACTCAAAATGCTAGTACGCATTGGGTGCTTGTCATATTGTCGCTGGAAATAAGCCACCATCTCGCCAACAAGTGGAAATACAATCCAAAACTCTTCCTCCTTACTGTCATAGTCTGAATCTGTGTCTGCACCAATGTTCATGTCATCATCACAGTCACTGACATCCATGTCATGATCACAGTCACTGACATCCATATCATCACCACATCCAGAACTCTCCATGTCATCATCATCAGAGTCAAAGTAAGCATCGTCAAAATCGAAGGTCCAGAAAGGATCGTTGGGGGAGACCATTCTACCCTATACCCTACCAAAACCAAAGCATTAGTACCAATTCATTGCAATATGTAAACTGACAAAAGGAATAATAAGTGGTACTGAAGATGCTGCAATAATGTTAGCACAACTCTCCTTATAATGTAAGTACTAAAAAACAATTACCATAGAAATGATACAATACTAAAAAAAACACCAAGTACATAACAACAATTACCAAACCCACATACTAATATAAATTGCATCAAGTAGAGACCACCAAGTGAGAAAGCTCACATACTAACATATGCTAATTATGTCAAATCCACATGCATAGTTCACAACAATTACCATTACAACAAAAACAGCATTAAGTAAAAGTGTTTAGCTGAACAAGGAAAATACAGCCAAAAGTCCAAGATCATCTACGCACACACATAAAGTCCTTAAAAGCTACAACTAAGTGATTCACATCTGAATCACAATAATCAATATAAACTGAAATAAGAAGTCTCCATTAATTTTCTAGGCCGTGAGCATAGCGCTCCATCCACCTCCTCCTCCTATGTTCTGGCATGCCCATGAACACCACCCGTCTCTTTTTTTTTTTTTGGAGAACCTCGGAGATGTTAATATAGGTGTCATCATCAAGATCATTGTACTGGTTTAGCACCTCTAAAGCCCTCCCAAGGGAGAAAGGATTGCCACCATTAGCAGATTGTGTAACATGGTCAGAGCTACCCATAAACTTGCCCTTTTTTCTTGTTAAACCATTCCCTTGCCAACACAATGTACTCTTGAAGAGCAATGGTCATGTCACTAGCCCTATCCGCTTTCTTGGCAACCTTCTTCCCCTTGCTAATAGGCTCTTCAATGGGACGTTTGTCCGCACGTTGGGTTTGCTCCGTAGCAAGGAGATCATCTTGGGTTATGCCCTCCATGTCAGGATTATAGCAATCATCGGCACCCAACTGGGTACGACGAGCCTCATTGGCAATTTCCTCCTCTAGGGCACGCTCTTCATCACTATCTGGGGCTGGTGTGTTTTATGCTTCTGAATCACTTGCTTAAGGCAAAAATTCTTCCCCATTTGCTCATTTAGGGCATTCGTAATTGATAGCCGAGTTGTAGCCTTAAAAATACCATGTTCCATATTCCCCTTTTGTTGTTCATCCACCATAATATCAATGAAGATTTTTTCAATGTGGGGTGGCCACATTGGCTCCTCAACATTTTGAGATTCTTGTGCCATTTAATACAAATATCCCAACACAATTGCAGAGATGTTAATATATATATATATATATATATATATATATATAGTTCTCTAAATTGGTCACTTCATTTCTATTGGAAGAGGAACCCATTGCTGCTGCAATAAGTTTTGGCAAAAATAGCATTTCTAATGTGCACTACAGAAAATCATTATATCACTAAAAGCACAAAAAGGAACGAATGGGGCAACAAACAGATGATTTTCCTGATATCCTCAAGTATACAGATACATTCCCATCTAATCCTACTAACAAGCAAGAACTTTTACAGAAGCAACACAGTTTGCAAAATTTCAATAATTCAAAGCTACATATTAGATATCTAAAAAATTACAACTATATGACAAACCTAGCAATCAGAGTCCTCTGCAGCAGTCAATTTAAACCTAATAAAAGGAGAGAGCTACATCAGGGAGGAGGAATTCTTGTTTCTTCTTAGATAGGCTAAATCCACTAAATAATAATAAAAGAAAAATAAAAAAAAGAAAAGAAAAAGAGATAAGTTCCCTTCAATTTTTGAAAGTGAAGATAATCAGTGGGTTTTATTTTTATTTTTTTTGTTTAACATTTTTTTAAGCATTCCCTATCAGTCCCGTTCCCGTGTTCAAGTAGTGAACTCTTTTGACTTCTAGATTGGGGTACTTGTTACTGGTGTGTTCAAGGTTTGATATCTTATTTGTTGTAAATGATGAAAGAATCTCTAAAGGTAGGAAAATAAATTAAACAAATGGCAGTTTGATATAAACAAATGGCAATTTCAGTTCATCAATTAAACAAATGGGTCACATAAATTTCATAACACAAGAAAGAAAGAAAGACCCACTTCAATAAAACACAGATAATAAAAAGAAAGACCCAGGTGCAGATCAATAAAACAGAAATTATAAAAAGAAAGAAAGATCGAAGATGAGTCCATGGAGAAAAATCCACTTCAACACACTCACCAATACCTGTGGGCAAAAATCAATAAAACAGAAATTATACCACAATACCCAAATCATACAATGGTCATTGACAATGGAGAGGGAGATAGAGATATACACCGCACCCGGGAAAAGATCACAGAACTGCCTTCAAATGGTTTTTGCAACGGACAGAGAAATGACTTCAAACCCATTTTAGTTCAGACCCAGGTGCATAGAAATGACTTCAAACCCACTTCGTGCTTCGGTTTAGATCGTTGGAGGCCAAGATTTGATGGAGTAATGAAATGTGAGAGAAAACGGAGAGAGGGAAGTGAGAAAGGGGGGAAAATTTTGGCTGAAATATTTTGAGGGAAGTGAGAAAGAGAAATGGTCTTTGCCTTGAATTTGCAACGGTAATATCAAACAGCTCTGAGCTGACATGACAACACAGAAGTTGTGGGCTCCACAGAGGTCAAAAATTTATGTTGGTGCCACTAAGTTATGTATCTCAGTTTTTGAAAACACTAGTTTCTTGTTTTTTGTTTCCATCACTCTAACTCAAAATTTTTGAGTTTTGAGTGATGGAAACACAATGTGAAAATCAAGCCAAACAAAAAATTTGTGTGGGTCCTATGTGTTTTGAGAACTAAGTTATGAGTTTTGAGTGATATGATCCAAAACTGCTCTAAACCAAACAGGCCCTAAATCATACACTCCCAACCTAAAGATATGTTTCTCTCTCTCTCTCTCTTTTATATTCTTCATTTTTAAACCTTTCTTTTTTTACTCTTTTTGAAACCTAGTCCTCAATCTTCTTCTCTTCCTCTTTCTCTCTTTTTTTCCCCTCATTCTGAAACCCACGACACAGTCACATAGCTCCTCTTTCTTCTTTTGTTTTTTTTTTCTTTTCTTAAACCTGTTCCATTTTCTCTCTCTCTCCTCATTTTGAAACCCACGACCCAGTCACACAGCTCCTCTGTTTCTTTTTCTTTTTCTTTTTTTCCTTAAACTTGTTCCATTTTTTTCCCTCATTATGAAACCCAAAGCTCCTCTCTTTCTTAGTTGGGTCATTCATGAAAAAAAAAAAAAAAACATGTATGAATGTATGAACTTATTTATATGTGGTAATTGTTTAGTAACTTTAGTTACTTTAATAGATGTCAACATAGCACTTAGACTCATATTGAATTTTTCTTAAATTTATTAAATGATTAAATTATTAACTAATGTTAGTAATTAGTTATAGGGCATTAATGCATTATGGCTACTGGAGATTCAAATTCAAGAAAAGATATTGCATGGAAGGATGCGTATCTAGCTAATCAAAACCATAAAAATGATTTAACTTGCAATTTCTGTGGGAAAGTTGCAAAAGGAGGGGCTTATAGACTTAAGCAACACTTGGTTAGAGGTTATAGAGCTATTGTTGGCTGTCAAAAGTGCCCTGAACATGTGAAGGAAGAAGTTAATCAATATATGCTGAGAAAAAAAAAAAAAAAACAGAAAAAGAGCAAGTAAATTTGACGGTTGAATTTGATGATGTGGCTTTTAATGAAGAAGAGGAGGATGAGGTTGCTGAAGTTGATGCTTGTGGCAAACGAGTGCAAAATGTAGGTGGCAGTGGCACTAGTAAAAAGAAACCAAGGCATGTAGGTCCTATGTATGCATTTGTCTCTCCTCCTAAATCAGCACAAATGGGAAAGAGTGGAAAGGGGATGATCCCTTGCTTGATGAGGATGATGATGATTATGTAGATTAGGATTTCATTGCATATTTGCATTGATTTTGTTAGGCAAAGATATTTTGTTAGGCAAAGATAACATTACTTAACATTGTAGTACTTTTTAGCCTTTGCCTTTTTGGTTCTATACTTCTATTTTGATTCAACCATGTTTTGTAATCATGACCATCAATTATCATGGTTGCATATATTTTGTAAAGCACAATCGAATTATATAAATGCTATATAAATTATATAAAATGTTTTATTGTAATTTATATGATTAATTGATCACTTGATTGTTGTATTGATCATTAATAATTTTTTTAAAATTTATTATTATTATTTTTTAAATGTGCGCTTTACATTAATCAAGAGAGCGCGCTTGCGCTTTATGCCTAGGCTCCAGGAGGCCTTTGCGCTTAAGTGCGCTCAGCGCTTTTAACAACACTAGTTATGGGATGGCCCAAAAAAAAAACACTTCCTACAGCAGACACGTCAGCACAATAAAAGGCATACTGCAATAAAGAAATAGCCCTGCAGTAAAATAATCCAGCAGTAAATATTCCAGCGGTAAAATACTCCAGCCGTTAATTATTTCACATATTAAGGAAAGTATCTGCATCTTCAAAATCATCATCCATTGGTTCCAATGAAGAAGAGTCCTCTAATACAATAACATGAGGGAAGAACTCTATAGTAACAATTACACCATAACCTTCAATAGTAAATGAATAAACAAACACCATGGGCTCCATTATAACAAATAATGAGGAAACTTAGTGTGAGATGAAAGGAGAGAGAGAGATTCCAACTAGCATAGCAAGATCATTATAATGCCATGGTATGCTCGTGGGTATAGTATATGTAGTGAGTAGTGAGGGTCATTTTGGGTAGTATGAGTAGTGAGAGAGAGTGTGTTTAGTAAAGCTATTGGGGCTTTCTGCTGGGGATGGATAAGAGCTTATGAGTAGAGGTGTGAGGGGTATTTGTGAGCTAGGGGCTGAAGAGCTTAGTTTCTAAGTTTGAAACTAAGAACTCAAAGTCTCAGAACCTCACTAAAAGCTTAAAGAAAATTAGAGAGAGGAATATAGAGAAGTTTATGAGTGAGTTCTTCTCTATTGGTGTGTGTTGAATTATTGGTGGAGAGTTCCATTTATAGTCGAGTTTGAGGGGGTAATTAGCGAATAATCTCTGTTAAATCAGCCTTAATCTTCAGAAAATCCTTGGAGAATCGTTCCTAGGATTTGGTTAAGAGTGGTAAGTTCAGCTTTTAGAAGGTTCCTTATTGTTTTAGGTAATGGCAACTGTGGTTCTGACTTAGCATTAAATGCTAAATGTCCTCATCCAATGAGATTAGAGCATGTATTAAGCTAATGATCTTGGTTTTGCTGCTGCTAGAATCAGAGCTCCCTAAGGCAGATTGTATCATCCCAAGTTAGGTGTCAATCTTGGAGCCCTTTGCTGGGAACTTTGCTGGAGATCCCTTTGGTGCCCTTCAAACCACATTTCCCTAAATTTCCCCATTTGGGTTCATGTGCTTGATCCATGAACCAGAAATTACATGTTTTTGGCATAATAGTGAACTGTTTTCAAGTTATTCCAAAAGCTTTCATGGTCTGGTTATGGCTGCCCTTAGTCCATGACCGAATGGGTTGGAGAAGAAAGGGAAGATGATTGGCTGAAGCTTCCTAACTTTATGTCATGTCATCTCAGCTTTGTGTCACATGAGAAATGATGAAAATCAGATTGGCAAGGAAGGGTTTAACCTCTGTTGGACACGTGTCCTTTTTTGATATGATTTAACAAGCTGGAATTGATGGTAATGAGCCCCAGTTGTCAGCTTGGTTGTGCTGGAACTTGACTAGTGGTTAGTCTAACCACTTTAATTACTATAGTGAGCTTCAGTTGCTGAGATGAGCACATGGGCTGGGCTGTCTCGAATGGGCCTTGTTGTTGGGCTTCTCTGGGCTTGTTCATCCTTACAAAATGAATAGTTTTGCCATGGGTGATATACATGGGCTTTTGTAGTTAGTTGATTATGGAAAAAAAAAAAAGCATAGTTCCCATAAATTTTGTAAAAGAAGTATTTTTGAGGGATGAGTAATTTATATTTCCCATGAGTTAGGGACTTTAGTATATGAAAATATGTTTTTGCTAAGGAATAGTTTTGGGCTTCAAGTATAATGTAATTGTTTTGGGCTTTTGTAAATAGGTGCCAAAATATTATTGGACTTTTGTAAATAGGTGCCAAAGTAATATTGAGCTTTTGTAAGTAGGTGCCAGAGTAATATTGGGCTTTTGTAATATTTGGGCTTTTGTAAATAGGTGCCAAAATAATATTGGGCTTTTGTAAATAGGTGCCAAAGTAATATTGGGTTTTTTGAGATTTTGTAAAAATATTGCCATGTAGCAACGGGCTTTAGGGTGCCGTGTAGCAATGGGCTTTGTAAGATGGTTTTGTTGGGCTTTTTGGGTTTTGCCCACAAGGTAAATGAGTTTGGGTATTTTGTGAAGATAGTATAATTTTGTGGCCCAATTTTGGTAGTAATGTGATAAGTATTTTTGTGAAAACCCAAGTTGGATAATATGTGGGATATAATGTTTGTGAAAGTGCCCAAGATAATTTATGGGGCTTATATAGGAAATATTTGTGGGAGGCCAAGTTGAGTAATATGTGGGAAGTATGTAGGAAATATTTATGTGGGCCCAAAATAGTTTATGAGCTTATATGGGTATTTTTTAGTGAGTGGACTAATGGGATTAGGGCCCAAAAATTTGTATCTCATCAATAGTCAAACCAAAAATTGTATCAAATAATTTTCCAATTTCAAAGCATTTTAGTAAGGGTATAATTTATCTATCTAGCATGTAACTACATTCTGAATAATTTACTATTTAGAATGGGTATAATTTATTACAAATTTGTTTGGGTAAATTTAACCGACATCACTAAGATATAGTAAAATTAGATTCGTTATACCCGATTTTAAGAAATAATACTCCATCTTCTAAATGATCAAAATAATTGACACTTCGCCCCCTTTCCCACCTCCTAATTGATCAAAATAATTCACATTTTACTTCCAAAATAATTCGAAAAGTGTGGTTGGGCGCCGCGGGGGGGGGGGGGGGGGGGAAGCAAAATCTTAATTATTTTGATCATTTGGTGGCAAAGAGTCATTTCTTGAAAATCAGGTATAGCAAGTGTAATTTGGCGTTACGTCGATGGTGTTAGTCTAATTTACACAATTCATATATTAAGATATTTTAATCGATTAGTGCATCAATTTATGGCTAGATTTTTGAAGTGTTTTTGCAAATTGCTTGCTTATCTTAGTATTTGATGACCCCTTTTAATTTACAAACAAATCAATGAAGAAGCATTGTTTGTCCACAATGAGATCAATTCTTAGTGACTTTTTGGTCGAAAAAAGGAGGAATAGAGCATTTGAATCTAGCAGTTGTCAGCAAATGGGTTGTCCTCAAAATGGAACGCAACTAGCCAAGCTTTCAAGTGGTGTAAAACAAAAGGTAAAGAGCCATGGTATTCAATACAAATTATACAATAGTGTTAGCATAATCTTACTCTCAGAGAGAGAGAGAGAGAGAGAGAGAGAGAGAGAGTTGCATTTAAAGAGGGCATTTAATATGACAAATTTTATGCTAACATTTGAGAGGTTACATTAAGTCTAACTTAAACTCTCCCTCAAACTCCCCCTCATTCTAGGGGAATTTGGATCATTTTTATTTCAAAGTGAAATAAAGAGTATCCATTTAAATGTCATGATTCCAAGTGAAATAAATCTAGAGCCTAGATTTTAGCAACTCATTTAAAATTTAATTATGGTGAAATTCAACAGTGATTAAACTAAATTAGAGTTAATGAGTTGGCAAAATCTAAACCCAGGATTTATTCCACTTTAAGCCATAGTCTTTAAATAGATACTAACCATTCCACTCGAATTTGAGAGGCTCCAAAATCCAAATCCCAATGAGGGTAGGGTGAAGTGGGGTTGCAATCTACCCTCTTGCACCACTGTAGTGGGCAATGTGGCAAACTCATTAAAAAGGTGTTTGGAATGAACAAAAATACGGGAAGTAATGAATTCAATCAATACCCGACGTTCCTGATATTCACCAACTCAATTATTTAAAATGGTTTATATACACGTGCTTTTAGAAATGTTACAACCAGCAGTGTGAAATTCCATACTGCTTCAATCACTTTCAAAATCTTCGTCGTCCCCAAAAGTAAATACTGAAGCATCAGCAGCCATTGCCTTGAAATCACTTGCCCCTAATGAGTCAAGGTTAGGGGTCTCAGGGCCTGAGGCAGGTTTCCCAGGTCCATCACTAGTTATTTCTTTGTAAGCATTACCTTGTGTAGGTTCCTCAGACCTGAGGGACAGCTGATCGGTTTTATGTGTCAAATTTCCAATTTTCTCTGCTGTAGTGTTGGAAGCATGACTATTTGCAGCAGATTGGGCTCCAGAAGTAGCTTGAGCTTCCCTGCTTTTGGAAGCGGAAGTCTCCTCTCCTTCACTATCTGAGAATACATCGTCATTGTCTTCACTCCTAGTGACCTTACTTCGGTTGGATTTAGCTGTAACCCCAGCATTTGAAGTACCATCAGATTGATTGCTGGTGGAATCAGCTTCAGACCTTGTTGGTAAAGTACCATTGTAGTCTACCATCACAACTTCAACCTGAAATCCTGGAGAGGGCAGTTTTCTCTGGAAAGCATATTCAGCAGCTCATTAAAGACATACCAAGAAAGGGAAAAAGATTAACAGATAATCAGAGAACAGAGAAAAGATTTATCTTACAGTATAAAGATATATCAGGAAAAGACTGCGTCATTTACCTTATCAAAACCATCAAAATCAGAGGTGTTCAAAGTTTTTCTGTTTTCTGTCATCGTTGTATTTAACCAACTGAAAGTAAAATTCCAAAAAAAAAAGAAAGAAAAAGAAGTATGTTATTAGAGTATTCCTACAGAAAAATAATTCTCTTTGGATATGAAACTATTTTTTTATTGATAAAATATAGGTTCTTAAGATGATGCATGGCAAGAATAAGAAAAATCCAGGGCCTTCAATGCTCGGCAATCATTCTTGGACTGAATGACACCTAATCCATCCATTAAACACAATGGATGAGGTGAGGTCACAGGTTATGGGTGCGGTGTGGTGCAGTGTATATCTTATGCGCATGGAGTGGGAGCACACAAGATACGGTGTGTACTTCTGTCTGCCTATTAAAAAAAACAAAAAAAGGGGTTATAGTTTTCAGCGATTGTCATTTTATAAAAGAGTTAATTGGACAGAAGGCACCACTGGCCTAAGGTTCAACCCATTAAAGATAGGAATTCTTAAGGTTAGGGAATCTTCTATGTTTGGCCAGAGAGGAAGCTAAACAAAAAATGAGGACACATGCCTACATTATTCAATATAAAAATACTAGTTCAAACTTCAAAAGAAAGTGAGTTTGCAGTCATATCAAACTATCAGAAACAATTGTGAAAGTAAGTCATAAGTTCACAAACCAATAGAAATCTCCTTGGCGGTCATGAAAATGGATTTTGAAGTCGCCCACCAACTCAGTTAGACCATGCTCTCTCGGCAGAGCAAAGACCACAATCCCTTTCTTTGGTGCACTAATCCAGAAATCCTCTGGCTAAAGAAATGATTGGTGGCTCATATCAGAAATTTAAATAATGTATCATCATGGAGATCCTAAGAAATTAAAATAGCTAGCATATATATTAAAACACAACCATATTCAACAAATATTCACCATTAGATCCTTTGTTTTTGGATGCTTTCTCGTTGAGAACAGAATTCCT
Source organism: Notholithocarpus densiflorus (assembly GCA_030021035.2). Taxonomy (NCBI): domain Eukaryota; kingdom Viridiplantae; phylum Streptophyta; class Magnoliopsida; order Fagales; family Fagaceae; genus Notholithocarpus; species Notholithocarpus densiflorus. Next base: position 293,938 of record JARYZH020000246.1, on the reverse strand, counting down.
GTGGATAAAGTAAAACTTCTATGTTAATACCTCCCAGACAAAAGAATGGCAAGTAACATGAGAACTTCAGTAACAAATGCAAACCTAGGAAAACGTAAGGCATGAAATAGCATGCATCACAATAGATTGTACTAAAAATCATACAGATGTACCTTTAGGCTTTCAGAATAAAAACAATAGATGCATATAGACAGCCTTTAAAAGCATGTGAGAACACACAAAAACACAGGTAACACAATGAATTATTCTCAAAATCTTTTAGGATTTAGGAAATGCAAGGCACTTCTAAGGAGCTATCCCTAATTTCTTCTCCTCTAACTCTTTAAGATGAGTTAATGATAATAATAATAAAAGACACAGTTCCTCTCCATACAACTTGTGATCATGGTTGAACTCGTTTAAGAAATGACGAAGATAATAATAATAAAAGACACAGTTCCTCTCCATACAACTTGTGATCATGGTTGAACTCGTTTAAGAAATGACGAAGGTACAAAGTAACAAACATGTATACATACAAGATAGAGGTTCTTGTACATCATGATACAGGATAAATGAGACATCTCAACATTAATTATGTGAGGATGAATATGATGAGAAGCAGCTGGAAAGCATACCATTATGATTAGAGACAGTAATGGATGGCCTAATCCAAAAAGGACACCTGTGTAGCCGAAATCCTCTAAGCATGCACCTGTACAATTTTTTATTTCAGTAACTCTTTGAGGGTAAAATATCAAAGCGTGACAGAGAAATCAAAAGTGTACCTACGTCCAGGCTGAATTTCTCCATTGAAGCGTGTTAAGACATGCTCAAAATATTTGACATACCTCTAGGAGAAGCAGAGAAATACAAAATTATCAGAAAGATGCAAGGAAGATCAATCCATAAAAAGATAACAGCATTCCATAAAAGCAATTGACTTACAATCTGACTTGGAAGAACCAGAGCCTTCCCATCAACACATCTTTTCTGGTTGTAGTAATCAATGGCCTCCTTGGATGTTGGGAAGAACTGCACAGAGATGGCAAAACATCTAAATGATGACATATAGGACCAAAATAAGCAACGTATTTCAATGATACAAACCCCCAAACTTTTAATGGAGCTGACTACACAATCTAACCTTCAAGAACAAGAGAAGGCTACAAATCATCAATCCAGTCCTCGCCATACCAGCTTTACAGTGAACAACCACAACATTCTCAATGTCCTCCTTCAACCATGAATATGCGCTTTGACAAAATGATTTTATGAGTTGGATAGGAGGACAATTATGGTCATCAAATGGGAAAGATGCAACCTGGAAAGCATCCAGATGGGTCATAAACAGAAGTGTATATACCACAATGACTTCATAAACAACAACATTACAGCCTCAATAACTTAAATCTGTCAATTGATAATTGGTTATAGCAATTAATGGTAGACAGGAGTGTCATTTAAATTTCTCTTTAACTATTTTCTTTCTATGTTTTAGATCTTTCTGAAACATAATGATATCTACAAATTGAATATACTTAGACTCGAGCAATATACCCATGTAGACAACTAACACATTATACAGACCAAGGAATCTCAAGTCTCAACCGATGTATCACATCATTTCCACAACATAATTATGATTTCACCATTGGCTATTCATATCTTATTCAAGAAGTCAGCATATGATGCATAAGATTCTAGAATGTGATAAATGGAATTAAAACCATAAAAGCTTTACAGGTGGTGCAGAATTATCCTATCTTCAGAACATATTTAGAGTATCTCACAAGCAGGTGGAAACAACCTGCCTATTTCACCATTTACTTGAGTGATTTCCGAATATAAATCTTTTATTACATTGTGAGAATACCTTCAATTTTCAGAAGGTAAAATAAAGTAAAACAGTGAGTTAGTAAATCCTTGAACTAATAAGCTTGAATGTGCTGAACTTTGATATTAGGAAAATTGAAGAAAAAACCTCCAATATTTATAACTAATAAAATAAACAAAACTAATTTTGCAGTTTAACCATGCAGGATAACCAGAAATCCATACCAAACACGACTCAGAACTTAGTTCAATGACTATCTAATCAATCACTGATATTGAAGATAAAAGGAAAGTGGTTAAGTTCTGGTATCTGCACAGTAGACATGAGAATTTCGACTTTGAATTCTAGAGATATATATCAAGCTCCAATTGCTTAGGTTCTAACTTGGCATTGAATACAATGATAAATATACTAAAATGCAAATAAAGATTAATGGCGTACCTTCCCCTCAAAAAGAGATGCATCATACAACCTCTCTGAGCAAAGATTGTACACTTTGTATTTTCCCTGCATGTAAATGTTCATTTAAGAGATGAGAAATTCTGCAACATATTGGAATGATGTTTCCTATTATGGTAATTGATTGTGAAAAGATTTTTCCAAGGAACAACAATTAGATTCCCCAGTGTTGCCTATTGTAAAAAATTGTCAGCCTCAAATACCAAACCATGTTTTACCTTGTGGTGTGCTTCAAAAAACTTAATCACTTCTTCCATATGATTTCGATAGAATCCCTGCATCACCAATTTCATTTAATAAATTGTCCTAACTATAGAAATCAACTTGGCCAACTTAAAATCAAATGCAAACCAGACAAAAATTATACCTCAAAAAATCCAAAAAGCCCAGAGCTCATATCACCAGCTGGGAACCCCATAGCAATTATATTCTCAGTGATATATGTCATATCCAAATCAAATCCTCCTTCCTGCAAATTAGGTATAGAATCTCCTTACAATGATTTAATCAATGACATTGTTGGTGTAGACATTATAGTAAAAAACTAGAGTAGTTACAAAAGATAGTGAAGAATTGTTAAATCAAGGCATGACCAATAAAAAGAATTCGTTAACTTGTTATTACACTCATAAGATTATAAATAAAATTAAAATCTATGTAGATATTAAAGTGGTAAACAACCTGGTATCTTCGTTTGTTTTGAGAGACAATATGACGTGCTTTGACCTGCATAGCCTTCACTGCACTCCGAGATGAGTCAACTAACCCTTTTGTGAATGATTCAAGAACGCCAGATTGGGCAGTTACTGCCGTTTCTTCATTTTTCTCATCTGGTACAGGTGCCACTGAAGGAATCCGTAATCCTAACCCACTAGTGAAACGTCCAAATGTTGACATCCCAGCATTTCCAGTCTGTGAGTCTTGTGCTGCTCCCCAGGACTGTGGAAATTTCAAATTTCCAGCCCAAGACGATATGCCAGAGGGAGATATAATAGATGGTGAGTCATGGGCATCATTATTTTGCTCGGAGACAGCAGCAGCAGAATGTTCGATATCAGAGGCTTTAGCAGGAGGTTGGGATGATAAATCAGCAGACACCGAATCCATTCTGCCACGCAAAACAGACTTAATATCAGTCCACAGTAGAGGCTCAATTTTTTTTTTTTTAATGAATAAGTAGAAGCTCAACTATAGGGCCTGTAAACTAATAAACACAACCAAGCAGGACTAAGAAGTCACCAAAAATCCAAAGAGAGAGGTAAACAGCTTCTAGCAATATGGATAAAGGCTTTAATGAAAAAAGTCCAAATGTATCTGGGATTCCCAAATGGGGACCAATTTAAGGCAAGGCATGTATGGAATGGCATCATTGAAAGAATGGAGAGATGACTGGCTGGTTGGGATTAGACCTTTCCAAGGGGCATCAATTCACACAGATCAAGAAGAGTACACCTTCTTATTTACCTATATATTTTATGTCTCTCTTCACTATGACCAACAATGTAGCTAATGGGTTGGAGAAGCTTCAATGGGATTTTCTATAGGGAGATTGGGGGAGGAGAAGAAAAATTATCTTGTAGATTGGGTACTTGCTACTATGCCTGTACAAGTAGGTGGGTAAGGGATTAGGAAGTTGTAATCAGGCATTATTGGGAAAGTGGATTTGGCGTTACAGTCAGGAATAGGATCTTTTATTGAGGAGATTAGTGGGGACAAATATGGTGAATTAGCAGTGAGTTGGACCTCACAGCCAGTGAAACATTCTTATGGTTGTTGTAACTGGAAGGCAATTAGAGCAGGATGGAATTCCTTTACTGGGTTTGTTGGTTTTAGCTTAGGTGATGGTTGAAGGATTACATTTTGGGAGGATGTGTGGTGCTTTGACAGGAGTTTAGCTTCTTCATTCTCCTTGATGTTTCGGCTAGCTGTTAACAAAGAGGCTATGGTGTAGGATTGCTAGAGTTAAGAAATGGGGAAATCCTCTGGAATCCCATGTTCGTGTGAGATGCTCATGCTTGCGAGTTAGAAATGTTTACTCATTTCTGTCAAACTCTACTCAATAAAAGTTCATACAGATGATGAGAATAGAATGCTTGGAGCCTGGGAAAGGACACACTATAGTGTTCGGTCTTTTATGAGGTGTTGAGAGGCACATGCTGCTTAAATTCCCTTTGGAAAGCTATTTGGCAGGTTAAAATGCCGAGCAAATATGGTTTTTTTTTTTTTTTGTGTGCATGTATGTGTGTGTGTGTGTGGACTGTGACATGGAAAGTTCTTACTATAGATAACTCAGTGAAAAGGGGCATGATGTTGGTGCCTAGGTGCATTATGTGTAAAAGTAACAAAGAAACTGTGGATCGGAGGATCATTTGTAGCTTCAGAGTCCTGTGGCAATGAGGTTATGGAACTTCATCTTACTAGCCTTTTGAGTAAAGTGGTTGATGCCTATGATGGTGAAAGGAATGTTATAAGGTTGGCGACAACGACCAAAATCATTCAAACACAGGGCATTTAGTTTCAAGATGTTTAAGGTCCGTTTGGATACAACTTATTTTGCTGAAAACTGAAAACACTGTAGCAAAATAATTTTTAAATGGGTGAAAAAGTACTGCACTCTTTTTTTTCTGTTCATATGCCTTGGTGCACTGTTCATGTCCCATGAACAGTGCACCAGGCGCTGGTCTTTAAAAAAAAAGGCAAACGCAAACGTGGGTTTGGAAACACGGATCCAAACCCACACTTAATGTGGTTCATTTGGAGGGAGCCAAAGATAAAGAAGGTTCTACCCCAAAGATTCACTTAGAATTTTTAACTTCACTATTTCATTGGACATCTATGGATCTGAATAGACCTTCTACACTCCAAGAATGGAAGGACTATGTGTAATTTTTTGAACTATCTAAAGGGCATACGACTCGTATAACCCTAAGATTCTTTGTTGTATTTTAATAAGATATTTTTATTACCCATAAAAAAATGTTAGCTTAACGGTTAAATGATCAAATTCACTCATTCTGATCAACTTAAGCTTTTAAAGTTATTGGTGTTGTTAAAGCTAATGTTATGTGAAAAAGTACACATATACAAGTTATGCGTATCGCAATGAGCTCCAATGCAACAAACTACCAGAAGAATGAAGTCACTAATTTTTGCTATGATGCATAAAGGAAGTATAATGATGCATTTCATGAACAAGACAATAAGCATAGATTTGTGCTTCATTTTTCATTGTACATGTGTTTTATATCATCTCTGTAAGTACTTGTTCAAACATTTTAGTCCAAACAAATTCGACCACACAAATTTCGACAAATTAAATGTACAAACATGGCATCATATTTCCAAACCCAACCAAATCTTCACACAAAAGTTCATTCTGCGCAGCATGTACAATGCATTAAAATCCTCCAACCAAAAGCGACAAATATAATAGAAGCTAGTATGTTCAAAATTCAACCCCTATTGCCGGATCATTAGGCCAAACAGCTAGATTTACAAAATGAGCACTGAGATCTGGCAGAAAAAGCTTGAAACATATTCAAATTTAATAAGCAAATTTTCATTAATTGCATTACGAATCTACGAAACTGGACTGATAAAAAAAAAAACCCTAATAATACGTATAGAGCTATATTGGGCAATGTGGATTTACCAGAACTGAAGTGAGTGCTGGCCTGGGTTTGACAGAATTTGAGAGCTGCTAATCTTGTGGAGTGTGGAGATTTTGTTTAGATAAAGCAGAGCAAATCAGCAACTGGAGGTGGTCACGGCGTTAATTAAATGATTAATAATTTTAAAATGGTGTTGTACAAATATTTAAGCATTAGATAACTATTTAAATGGTTGAAATATAATATAAAACTATAATATAATTCGTGTTGTCATTGGAACACCCGCTCTTGCCGGTCCAGTCAGTCATTTTGGATCGGAGTTTCATCGCTAAATACTAATAAACAAAATATCCTGTGTCTCACACGTTACCGTCAAAGCTGGTGTTTCGATTAAACAAAGTTGATAGGTGCCGTGAACCGTGTAACTTAACGGTATGCCCCAATTCTCCGTTAGTGAGAGAAGTGAAAATAAGGAATATTCTTGATTAGTGTGCTCCAACTCTTGAGGGGGATGTGAAAGATTTCTAAAGGCTTAATGCATATCGTTTTTTTTTTTTTTTTTTGAATGAGTGAAACTAAGGGATTTTTAATATTTTCAAAATACTTATCTCTCATTCTCTCTTATTAGTATTCTCACCGTTATCTTTTTCTTTTGTATTTTATTTTTATCTCATCACTTTCCGCAAAAAACCAATAAAACATTTTCAACATGCTCCAAACTCAACTTGTTTCGCTCTCACCTAAAAGGGAATAGGGTTGTAAACTAGCTGACCTAAGCCGAGTATTAAAAATTCAAGCTTGTTCATTTATTTATTTATTTTCGAATATTAGCTGAGCTCGAGCTCATCATCAAACAAGATTTTATATTCAAGTTTGGTTCATTTTCTTGTTGAGCAAGCTCGAGCTTGTTCACGAGCAAACTTAATTAACTTATTATTTTCTTATATATAATATTGTGAAACCATGACTTTAAATGTTTTACCTCTTTACAATTTAATGAATTTTTATTACAAAAAAAAAAAAAAAAGCTGTTTATACCATCAATAAGTTATATATACCCTAGTTAGTTTATATGCGTAACACGCGTACGTATGTAACAATGAAAATGGAAATGACTCGCGTTTAATGTTGCTTTCCAAAGTTACGGTAAAAAAACACATTTTGTTGGATTTTTTTTTTTAAATCACATTTTGTTGGATTTAAAAGATCAATTGTCGTGTTATTCAGTTGAGGTAAAGTAAGTATCATAGAGTAAAATACGGACATAAATTTTTTTTTGAAAAAAGCTAAGGTAAAGGTCTGATAAGTCCTATCAAATTGTCGAATGAATCCATTTACCGTCTAAAATAATCACCTAAAGTCATGTAACTCTAAGGCATGCCAATCCATTTATGGTCATGCATTTGTAACATATTGTTATTTGATAGATAAGTAATGACTAAATAATAATTTAATATCATATGAATTTATTGACAAACTTATACAATCTAATTCAAATCTATATAAATATATTTTTAGACAAGTATACATATAAAAGTATAAAATTATATATAATTAAATCGAGCTTTCATGTTCACGAGTTTGTTCATGAACACATTATTATATTTGAGTTTGACTCATTTAATAATCGAACCTAAACTTAAGGCTTGAACTTGACTTGTTTTCTAAACAAATGAACATAAACAAGCTTTTTCTCGAGTCAAGCTCAATCTGTTCATAAACAATTTGATTCATTTACAGCCTTAGAAAGGAATGAACTTGGCACTGTCCTAACAAAAAATGTTAATTGCATTGTCCCCATTAATTATGGGATACACAACAGTTCAATCCCTCCTAAACTTTAAATTGGAGCCAAGTTCAATAGAAATGAGCAAATTACCTCTTACTTTTATCATTTTCTATAAAAATTAAATATTTTTTTAAAAGAATATTCATTCTTTTAACTCAATTATTATCCCAAAAAATAGGATTGTGTCCAATCTCAATGTTATCTACATAGAAACAAACATGAAACACCAATTTTACCCTTTAAATCAAATAGGTAGGAAAAAAAAAAAACCCATTTTTTAATAATAATAAAATAAAAGTCTCCTTTCTAAAATAAAATAAAATAAAAGTCTCCTTTCCAGCATCAAAACACAATAGAGCTTATTTTCATCTAATGCCAAATTCCTATCAAGCATTTTGTCACACTTTCTAAGCATCTTAATAAACCCAGTTTCACTATTCTTTGCAGCATATTGTTGGCACTTGGCATTGGTTCAAAGTTGAAATCAAATGCAATTAAAGCTTTAAATTCGGGTTTTATGCATTGCAAATTATGATACGTACCCAAAATTCCAAATCCTAACCTCCAATCAAGGTTTTTTCATTTTTCTCCGGTTTTTTACTAACTTTCCTAAGAATCAAACGACGCTCTCTCTCCCCTGCTTTTCCATTTCTCACCCCCCCGGGCCCCTCCTTTTCTACTCTCTTTTCCATTCTTTCGTGCCAACAAAGAAAAATGATTTTCTTCCTTTACGAACACTTATTAAATTAAATCAAACACCATATCCATGTTTCCCCCATTTAGAACTTATCAGCCTTAAGATTCAGCCCTCCCCCAAATTTACAAATGGATTTCATCAAATTGGAGGCCATTGACGGCCTTTATTGGTTGTGGAACTAATTAGGGGTGTGCATAAGTCGGCTTGGGTTGGGTTGAAGAGTTTTTTCAACCCAACCCACCATGATGGATTAAAAAAAATTCAATCCAACCTAACCCATTATAGAGGTCCAACCTAACCCAACCCAACCCATGTGGATTAGGTTGGGTCGAGTTGGACCCATGGGTTGGATAGTTTTTTTTAATTACTATTGTACGGGGAGCAACTCCCCCTCAAGCCCATTGATCATTAAAATCCATTGTGATGATGCCACGTGTACAAGGCCTTGAGCTTGTTGGGCCTTGGGCCTACGACCTTGGCCCAGACAAGCCTTAGTGCCCATCATAAGCCTAAAGACCATAACGGAGCCATTATAACATGGATGGCAAAGGCGAAACCCTACCAGTCAACTCTGACCTGGTCGGGAGTGCAACCTCCCGAGAAATTGAGACCCTAGGTGCTCGTTATTGCCCTGGGGAGTATCGCTGCCAAGCAGATCTTCTGATGTGGGAATTAGTTCCAATGCCACTCTAACCACACCCACTTAAGAATAATGGCATTGGACCTCTCTTCCCACTCACAATTAAAAGCAATCATCACCCCTCCACTAATCTTGAGCTATAAATAAGAGAGGAGAACGAAGAAGGAGGGGGATAAAAGGAAGAAGATAGAAAAGAGAGCATAAAGAGAATAGGAGGAGAGTAATTCATAGGGTAGCGTAGTATTGTTAAGTCTCTAAACTAAGAATCACCCAAAGTAGGAAATCCAAAGCCCACATTACAAATAGATTGTGAGCCCAAGTGAGGAACGGCCCATAATCCTTACCTTTGGTGCGCACAATTGGTGCCGTCTGTGGGAATCTCTTACACAGTTGTAACTCCTTGGCTCACAGAGACGTTCTCGACTCAGCAGAAAATGAACTAGCCAAAATAGGAATTGTTATGGCTGAAAGCCTTAAAGAGTACAAACCAGAGGCATCAAATTTCAAAATAACATGGAGTTTAGTAGAGGGAGGGGGGGGGGGGGATTTAAAACAACAAAATTTGCAGATAATGAGCACCCTTCTTTAGCGAGGGTGTTTGCACACCTATTCACTTTCCAATATACATGGTTCACCTTGATTCGTTGAAATTGGCTGAGAAGGAATCTGCAGTCATTTAGAAGTGAGGAATTAGCTCTGTTAGAGGCATTCTAGTCCAAATTCTTGTCCTTATATATAGTTTTTGGTACCAATTTTGTGTACTTGGTTCAAGGCTTTAATGATCTCCATTTTGCGCGTTCTTGATACCATTGGAAAGGTTGTGTAACATTCTTTTTAAAGGTACCAACTTTTTATTATTTTGTGCTACAATAAAAAATTATTCAATTGAGAAGTGGGGTGGTTCAAATGTGAAATTTTCAATGTATTTTTTTTCTCTTCATCCTTGTTGCAAGAATTTTTCAACAATCTAGGGAACATCCAATGAAGCTCTTTGTTTCAGAGTGTAATTAAAGAAGCGTGCTTAGTTTAATTAGTACGAATTTTTTGGGTCACCATGAGTAATTTGTGACAAATATATGTGCAAAGCAGGCACGTCAAGTTTATTTTGAACCATTCACCCTAGGTTTCACATGATTCTTTCCACTTATGTGAACTTATTTTTTGGCCTTCTGACCCTTGTTTAACTCAAATCAAGTGTCGTTAGAAAGCTTATGATGCCCATTTTCTAGCTCCTCATATCATATCACTCCATTTTGACCATCGATTTTTTCAAAATTTTCCAATATTTAACATTTTTTTATATAAATATTTTGTTACTACATCCAAGCTAACCTCATTAAGGAACCAAAATTGCTACCCAATATTAAATTATTGGAAACACATAATAGAGAAAAAATAAAGTATACATTTTTATTATTGACCATCATTTGCCAATAATGCAGTAACCAAAACAAATGTGTAAACTTATGTTTATAAGACAAATATTTATCTTATTATTATTTGTTGTTTGCTCTTTTTGATTATCATTACTTTGGAAGAATATGCAACTCTACAATAAAAGATTAATTTGTATGTGTGTGTGTTTGTTTTCTTCAATTTAAGATGAAGTATACACTTCTTAAATTCATCTTTTTTATCAAGAAGCATAGCAAATATAGTCTCAATTAATTAATTTTTGAAAATGAAAAAAAGCATATAATATTTAAGTAATTAGCAATAAATATTTTGGATAATTTTATAATATTTAAATACTTAATTTCTCAAGTTAACTATTTTAGTAAGTCGAAATTGCAAACCTTATTTCACTATTACAGCCACATTGTGTAGAAAAATAAATAAGTTTGTATTTTCAAAATCCGATAGTAATAATACTTAAATATATAATAAATAAATGTATAAACACATGTTTATACATACTGTTAAAGGACAAAAAGGTTAACCCTAGGTAATATAAAACGATTATAATACAGTACTCTAAAACATTGTTGGACACAATCACATGAGAGGGAAAAAAAAAAAAATCCTCCACCTTATATTAACAAGATTGTTATTCAACATCAGAAAGATAATTAATTATTGTAGCTAATTTACTTTGAGACATTAACATTTTAAGAGATTAAAAAAACTCAAATTAGGGATGTGTGCTAAAATCAAGAGATTTTACAAAGTTTTTTCTTATCCCTTTCTAATCTTATTGGAATTTGCTTAATTATAAAACATAAATTATGGTTATTACTGTATTATATATAATATTGTAATAACCTAAAGTCATACTATGTAACTAAACAAAGTATTAATAGGCAGGGTAAATGCAAATTTTCAAGTGTTAAATATTTATAAATACACTTAAACAAAATATTTTATAAGTACACTAATTCTTTATGTAAAATGATTTTTTATGATTATTTTTCTAAGATTTATATAAAAAAATTATTTGGATTATTACATATTCTTACTCAAATTGAATTGTCTGAGCAACAATTGGAATAAACTGCCATGAAAGATAAAAGAAAACTTAATAGCATGCGCAATCAAAAATTATAAAAATAAAAAAGAAAATGAAAATGAAAAGTGTACTCTTAAATTAGTGAAAATAGTTGAGTATTTGTCAATCACTCAAGTAATAAGTTTCTATTCTCAACTACATTAACCGTAATAAACTAATGATTAGTATTTTATCTTTTTAATTACAAGTAATATAATTTAAGTTAATTTCCCAAAGATTATAATTTTTAAATTTCTACAAAATATTTCAAAATGCACCGTGCATTACGTGGACATCGGTTAGTTAGGTTTTTATTTATATTATTTATCTTTAAGGCTTCTAAGAAAAGATTTATGCTCAAACTTATTACCTTATAATCTCAAATGAAAATTTCAACTTCCAAGGTTGCTAATACTCTTAAAAAAAATTTAGGGGGAAATTTTTTTCAATAAAATGACGTGTCAGTGCTCCTCTTTGTTAAATTTTTTATCACTTCCAGAATTATATATTTCAATAACTCAATGGAGCGATGCTCTTCTTTGTTAATTTTAAGAAAAAACAATAAATCTGTTTTGAATTTTACACTTTGCTCTTTGCATTTTCAAGTTTTTTTAATCCTCAAGAAATTGCTATAATTTAAAAGCAAAAATTTCAGGCCCGCATTTATTTCTCTTGCCTTGCCTTGTATTGTATCCCTTTCCAGCTAAAATTAAGGAGTTGGTGTAGACTTGGTCTGAATTGTTTGAACTTTTAGGTCCATTGTATGATTGGGTTGGTGCGACTTGGGTTTTTATAATATATATTTTTAAATAATTAAAGGGTCATGCTAAGTGTCCTTAGGACATTGATTAACAATCAATTTTAGGAAAGTTTTGACATCACTTTTATGGGAAATGAAAAAAGCTGTCAAAATATTAATTTTTTTTTTTCTCATAATTTTTTTTTAAATGTATTATTAACTAATGCTCTAAGGGCATTTGTTAGCATTTCCCATAATTAAATTATAGTAATGTCGATTTCATTTATTAGTTTATTAATTAATCTATATATAGGCTTCTCATGGTGGTTTAGTCACCTACAACTATAATAAAATTACTAATTCTATGCTGCACTGGAATATTTTGTTATAATGTAACAAACAGTCTCTACCCCAATTGTCTCTCAGTCACTAAGGCTGTAGAAGTTTAGTCCCTTCTTCGAAGGAGAGTTTTTCCTAATTTTGTGTCCTTTAGGAGTATAAAGCATACTCTTAAAGCTAGTGGTATTTTTTTGTGGGGGTTTTTTCGTGGGAACCAACAATTTCTTTACTCTCCTTCACGTAGGTGCATGCAATATATTTTGTTTGTTTCGTGATGGAGCAGTTAGCAAAGAGTTGGAACAATATGTCTCTGTCGGATAAAGAACAAATCGACTTTATCCTTCCTGAAGACCATAGGAAGGAAGAGTTAGTTATTGCAGAAAAATTCTTAACTTCTCGTTTTCTTCAAATGGAGGCAGTTGCAAGAACTTTCACACAATTGTGAAGGACTGACGGTGGATTTAAAATCCGAAATCAGGGCAATAACTTGGTCCTATTCGTGTTCAATAGTCTAGCGGAAGTGGACAAAATTCTGAAGAGTCAACTGTGGAGTTTGGATAAACACTTGATTGTTATGCAGCGCTATGCGAACGATGTTCCAGTTAAGGACCTTGCTTTTGATAAAGTCTCTTTCTAGGTGCAGGTGCATGACATTCCAATTATCTTTTTAACAAGGAAGGTGGCAGAGAAGCTATCTGAAACAGTGGGAGAAATTCAAAGATCAAATGGAGCAACGGATGACAACGGGGGTAGTTTTTTTTCGGGTAAGAGTGGTGGTAGACGTAACAAGTCATTTGTGCAAACGTAGGGTAATCACACTACCAAATGGGAATAAACATTGGATAAAGTTGAAGTATGAACGCTTGCCAAGTATATGTTACTGGTGTGGGTGTTTGGATCACGACGATAGGGATTGTGATTTATGGATTCAGAGCAATGGATCGTTGAAGGCGAACCAGCAACAATTTGGTTCTTTCCTTTGAGCACCTCCATACAAATCGTCTGGAAGGGATGTGATTTACATTCCGGGATATTACGAGGAGAAAAGTAGCAAGGCTAGGGAGAAAAAAGCCGAGTTGGCTGCTTATATGGCGGCGAGGGCGGTTTCAATTGCACCACCATCAGGTCTGGCAGAATTCGAGAAAGAAGCCGAAGAGATGGGGGAAAGCATTAATTCCATTTCTTTGGAATTGAATGCGAAAGTCAATGAGGAGAGGGAGTACGTTACTGATGGTTTTCAGTAGGACAACACTCAAATTCCGAGCTGTAAGCCAAATTTAATGCACCATAATGATTCAGCCTTTGCCTTAAGTTCTGTCTTGGTTCAGAATTCGAATACATCCAGCTCAGAAAAGGAAATAACAGATAAGGAAAAAGATACTTCCATGATCACGGAAATAAAGGATGGAGACTCACACTTTAACGAAAATTCAATTCCCTCATCAATTAATCAACGCCTGGCATTGTCAAAGGAAAAAACCCTAGCCGCCTCATCTCATGTAACGGTGGTACACATTTTTTACGATCATGATGTTGATCGATCTCCTCAATCAACGGTTGGGATCTCAAGGCAGTCAAATAGTCTCAAAACATGGAAGCACTTACTGAGACATTGTAGCCCAGGTGTGTCTAAAACTCAATCCGAACCAAAGAAGAAGAGAAAGTCAAGCTTCAATTCAGTAGATGGCACAAACCCCCAAACAAACGTATTCAGGTTCCTTATGAATCTGAAAATTTCACAAGCGCAATGGTGGAGGCTACTGTGTAGCCTTGCTAGGAGCCATGAGTCTTTTGGTGTGGAACTGTCGTGGGCTTGGGAACCAGGTGACAGAGAGAGAGATTGGAGATTTTTCCTAGGCAAAAGATCCCACCATCGTGTTCATTGCCGAAACATGAACGGATGAAGCTAGGATAAAAATTATTAAAAAAAGTTCGAAATTTGATCACATGTTCAATGATGTCCCACAAGTCAATAGAGGGGGGGGGGGTTGTATTGTTTTGGAGATTCACAGGTTTTTATGGTGAGCCTATAACACATAAACGGCATGAATTGTGGGAATTACTCTTGCAACTACATTCTCAATTCAACCTTCCTTGGCTATGTGCTGGGGATTTCAAAGAAATTTTGAGGGGGGCAGAGAAGCAAGGAGGTTCAAATTGAAGTCATACTCAAATGCAATTGTTCAGAGATACCATGGATAAATGTGGTTTCATAGATATGGGGTTTAATGGCAATCCATTTACATGGAAAAAAAATTTCAGAGATGGGCAAATCATATAGGAGAGGCTGGATAGAAATTTGGCAAAAAATGAGTGGCTATTGAGATTTGGTGGATCAATAGTGCATCATTTAACTTGTAGTACATTGGATCATTGCCCTTTACTCATTATACTTGAAATGGTGGAACCAACCAATCCCGAGAAGCCTTTTTGCTTTGAAGATATGTGGTTGGCTGAGAAGGGTTGTTCGGACACAGTAAAACAAGAGTGGAGTAAGCAATGCAATAGTAATATTGCTTTGGGTATTGTACCAAAGATTGAAAATTGTGGGAAGGCCCTGAAGCATTGGAGTAGTAAGAATTTTGGGAGTGTATGAAAGGAATTGAAATTGCAGAAGAAACTTTTGGTTCAAGCCGAATTGGAGGCCCTTACAACTGGAATTAATTTTCAGGCTAGAGGTTTAAGGAATAAGGTGAATGAATTACTGGATAAAGAGACAAGGATGTGGTTTCAGAGATCGTGTGCACTATGGGCTACTCATGGCAACAAAAATTCAAAATACTTTCATAGCAATGACACCTAAAGATATAGGAAAAATAAAATCGAAGGATTAAGGAATGCATCGAGGCAATGGTGCCCAAACCTTAAGCAGATTGCTATAGAGATGCTGAATTTTTTCAGAAACTTATTTTCCTCAACCCGTGCATGTCAACTCGAGTTGGCAGCTTTGGAGACAGTTCAATGTTTAGTCACTGAGGATATGAACAAGGAGTTGCTAGTAGAGTTTACTGAGAATGAAGTCAAGGAGGCTCTCAATCAAATGACACCACTCAAAGTACCTGGTCCCGATGGCATGCCACCCTTATTCTATCAACATTATTGGGATTTGGTTGGAAAGGATATCACAACATCTGTCTTATCTTTCTTAAATTCAACCACACTACTAGAGCACCTAAATCACACCTTTATCACATTGATTCCCAAGGTTAAAAATCCATAACTAGTTTCTGAATTTCGTCCCATCAGTTTAAGTAATATGTTGTACAAGATTTTTTCAAAGGTGTTAGCAAACAGACTAAAGAAAATTCTGCCCCACATTAATACGGAACACCAAAGTGCATTCACAAAAGATCATCTTATTTCTGATAATATCGTAACTGCCTTTGAGTCCCTTCACAGTATGCACAACCATAAATCCACCAATGAGGGTTATATGACCATTAAGCTTGACACGAGCAAGACCTACGATAGAGTAGAATGGTCTTTTCTGGAGTGCATGATGAAAAAATTGGGTTTTAATAAAAGATGGATCACCCTCATGATGCTCTGTGTGTCCAGTGTCTCGTACTCTATTCTCATCAATGGTGCTTCACAAGGATTTATAAAGCCATTTAGAGGGATTAGACAATGGGACCCTCTATCCCCTTTTTTTATTTCTCTTATGCACAGAAGGGCTCCATGGTTTACTCACTCAATCAGCCTTTAGAGGAGACATTCATGGCTTTTCCCTATCTAAGAGAAGTCCCCCACTAACCCACCTTTTATTTGCAGACGATAGTTTGCTTTTTCGCAAGTCTAATACTGATGATTGCCAAAAAAATATTGGAAATTTTGCAAACTTATGAATTGTGCTTAGGTCAACAAATAAATAAGGCAAAAACCACAATCTTTTTTAGTCACTCAACTTCCGAAGAACGGAGGATGAAGATTAAAAACACTTTGGGGGTGGTGGAAATAAGGAGCTATGAGAAGTACTTGGGCTTGCCATCTCTAGTGGGGAAGAATAAGAAAGCAAGCTTCAACTATATTAAGGAGCAAATTTGGAGGAAAATACAAGGGTGGGAAGAACAGCTACTCTCTCAAGCAGGTAGAGAAATCCTCATTAAAGCGATGGTCCAAACCATCCCTACATATACTATGAATTGTTTCAAATTATCTATTGGCTTGTGCAATAAATTGGAGGGGCTCATACAGAAGTTTTGGTGGGGACAAAGAGGAGATCGAAGGAAAATACATTAGGTTCGATGGAAAGAATTATGTAAGCCAAATAGTGAAGGGGGAATGGGCTTTAAAGACCTAGCATTATTCAATGATGCGCTCCTAGCAAAACAAGCTTGGAGGTTGCTCCAAAATAAAAATTCTCTACTCTATAGGGTGTTCAAACCAAATTTTTTTCCCCATTGCTCAATTATGGAGGCAACAGAATCACAAGCAAGGTCTTATGCATGGTGAAGCATTTTAAAAGGTAGAGAAGTGTTAAAAGAAGGAATGCGGTGGAGGGTAGGTAATGGCTCTTCAATCCGAATTTGGTCAAACCCGTGGCTGCCCTTAGAATTCCTGCCTTTCATTTCCTCTCCAGTAGCACCAAGTTGGGAGAATGCAAGAGTAGCTTCACTCTTTGATACTTCCCATCAAATATGGTGTTAGAAATATTGAATTCAATAGTATTGTATTTCATAGTTAAAGAATGTACATGAGAGCCTTTATATAAGATTGTAGTACAAGTAAGACTGTAGTACAAGCATGTGTGCTATACAAGTAATTTAGGTGGGCCTAAAGCCCACAACACTATACACGTTAACAGCTCCCCTCAAACTTAAGGTGGGTGTGAGACCAACTTGAGGTTGTTAACCAAATCACGAAGGTGTCCCTTAGGATGTGACTTGGTGAAGATATCTACAAGTTGATCTTTGGAGGAGACTGAGAAGAGCTTGAGGGCACCATGGACAAGATGATAACGGATAAAATGACAATCGATCTCAATGTGTTTAGTTCGTTCATGGAAGACATTATTGTGAGCAATATGAATGGCACTCTGGTTGTCATAATAAAAAGGAGTAGCAGAGGATGTGGACACACATAAGTTTTTGAGAAGCCATCATAGCCAAAGGAGCTCAGATGTGGTATCAGCAAGGGCACAATATTCTGCTTCAGTACTAGAGCGGGCCACATGAGTTTGTTTTTTGCTTTGCCAAGAAATCAGAGAAGAACCAAGAAGAAAGCAATAATCAGTGGTGGACCTATGACCAATGGGATCTCCTACCCAATCAGCATTAGAAAATGCATGGAGAACAAGAGGAGACTGAGCAAAGTAGAAAAGACCATGGAAGATAGTGCCCTTTAGGTATCGAAGAATGCACAGAACAACATCATAGTGAGTCAATCGTGGAGCAGACAGATACTGGCTCACCTGGTGAACAATATAGGAAATGTCTGGACGAGTGACAATGAGATAAACTAGGCTGCCAACCAAGCATCTGTAAAGAGAGGGGTTAGACAATGGTTTTCCTCCGAAGGGAGTTAGATGTATATTAAGCTCAATTAGAGTGTCAACAGTCTTGCTATCAGTAAGTCCAGCTCGAGACAAGAGTTCAAAGGCATACTTTGCTTGAGTAATATAAAGTCCATCTGTAGAATGATTGATTTCAAGACCCAAGGAATAACTGAGATGTCCAAGATCTTTCATCTCAAACTGCTGACTAAGTAAATCCTTGAGTTCTTGAATGCCACTGAGGTCATCACCAGTTATGATCATATCATCCACATACAGGAAAAGTAAAATAGTGCATTTGTTAGTGCGTTGAAGAAATAAGGCAGACTCATAATGACTAGCCATGTAACCCAAGCGAGAGATGGAGCTGAATTTGGCAAACCAAGTTCGTGGAGCTTGTTTAAGGCCATAAAGTACACGTTAAAGGTGATAAACCTTGTTTGATTCAACAGAGAGACCAGGAGGAGGTTGCATATAAACTTCCTCACTTAAATCCCCATTAAGGAATGTATTTTTGACATCCATCTGGAAAAGGTCCCATTTACTGGCAGCAACAACAACTAAGAGGGCATAAACAAATGAGATACAAGCAACCAGAGCAAAGGTCTCTTCATAATCAATCCCATACTCTTATATAAAATATTTTGTAACAAGACGAGCTTTGTAGCGTTCAATGGACCCATCAGAGCGAGTCTTAATCTTGTAGATCCACTTATAACCAACCACAGATTTCCCAGAGGGGAAAGTCACCAAATCCCAAGTATGGTTTTTAGATAATGCATCAAGTTCCTCTTTTATTGCAATCTGCCATAAAGGGTCAGTGGAAGCCTCACGATAGGTGTGAGGCTCGTGTAGTGTAGCAAGGGCAATGTAACAATGATAGTCAAGTAAATGTGTAGGAATGGATCTTACCTGAGTTGAGTGACAAGGTGGAATGTCTTGTGCAAGATCTTCAAGCGGAGCAGGAGCAGGGGATCCAAGCTCAGGGTTGGGTAGCTCATCTTCGACCTGTTCATCTTCCACTTGTTCATTAAAGGGTGAAGTAGGAAAATGATTAAGGATATCAGGTGGTTGGACAGAGAAGCCTACAGGAGAATCAGGAGTAGCTATAGGAGGATCAGGAGCAGCTACAGAAGGAATATGCGTCTCATCTGGAAAAAGATCTAAGACAGAGGAGGAAGATAGGGAGGCACGAAAGTGAGAGAGCTCGACAAAAGAGCGATGTTCCCAAAAGACAACATTGCAGAAGATACGAAAATGATAAGAGACAGGATCATAACACCGATACACCGATACCCGTTTTGAGTTTCGCCATAGCCAATAAAACAACAAAGCCTTCACCGAGGCTCAAGTTTGTTATGTTCATGGGGTTAAAGAAGAACAAGACAAGCAGAACCAAAGGAGCGAAGGTGGTGATAGTCTAGAGGTGACCCAAAAAGGCGCTCATATGGAGTTTGATTTTGGATAACAGGACTTGAAATGCGATTAATAGCATGAACAGCAGCTTTGCCCCAAAAAGGAGCGGAATTTTGGCAGAGAGAAGGAGAGCATAAGCAGTGTCAAGAATATGACGAAGCTTTTGTTCGGCTTTACCATTTTGTTGAGAGGTACTTGGACAAGTTAGTTGATGAACAGTGCCATAGGAATGCAAAACAGCTTGAAAAGCATATTGAGTATACTCAAGAGCATTATCAGATCGAAAAATTTTGATACGTTTGGAAAATTGAGTTTCAACCATTTTTGCAAAATTAGAATATACTTGCAATAATTCAGAACGATGTTTCATATGAAAAATCCAGCTATAGCGAGAGTAATCATCAACAAAGACAACAAAATATCGAGATCCACCAATACTAGAGACAGAGGAAGGCCCTAAAACATCAGAATGAATAAGGTCAAAGATATTAGTGGATATTGATTCACTAGTATTGAAAGGCAAAGCTGGTTGCTTTCCTAACTGACATGAAACACAATCAAAATTTTTTGTAGACACTGAACCTAACAAATCTCTAGAAGCCAATTGTTGTACTTGAAAGGAAGATACATGACCAAGTCGAGCATGCCAAAGTACAAGGGAATGGATAGAAGAAACTGCAGTAGCTGCAGCAATAGAAACAGGAGCAACAAGTGGAAGACGAAGGTAATTCACGAGAAACATATGCCTAACTCTGGGATCGGTCCCAAGCTCCTATCCCGTCCTTGGATCTTGCACAATACACCTAGAATAATCAAAGATAATGCGATAACCCAACTCAGCTAATTGTCTCATAGAAAATAAATTGTAAGAAAGCTCAGGAACATTAATGACCCTAGGAACCGAGAGGTTGGAGGTCGAAACAGAACCTATATTATGACCAGACATTGTGGAACCATTTGTTGTACGAATATTAAGAGGGTGTGGTGCAGGTTTAAGTTTAAAAAATAAGGACGAGTGAGGTGTCATGTGATCGCAACAAGTAGAATCCATAAGCCAAGAGGAAGGAGACATACTAGATAAAGCTAAAAGAGAAGAGGAATAAGATGTATTACCAACCATACGAATCACATTAGCGATGATGTTTTTAAGGTCATTTGTGGATATGGTGAAAGTGCGTCCTGAAGACTTAGATTGTGTAGAGATAGGAGCCATTGGTTGGACACTTTCAGTGTTAGCAACAGTAGCAACTGAAATTAAAACAGCTGATTTGTTGTGATGATAGCACGTCTCAATATTATGGCCAAAACGTTTGCTGGATTGTCGGCGACAATTATTGCAACAAGAAGAAGACCTGTCCTTATTCTTCATTTAGATGCAAAATATGCAAAACAGACTGCAAAAATGAAATCTACGCAAAAAACTGGATAAGGAACACCTGGATTGCAAAAAGTCAACTATGGGTCAAAGTGAATGGTTAACAGTCAATAGTCAACGGTGCAATCAACTCATTATGATGACGTCAGCAAGATGACGTAAGAAGCTGACGTAAGCGGCTGACTGGTGATGACATCAGCAAGATGACGTAAGCAACTGACGTAAGCGGCTGACTGGTGATGACGTGGGCATATGATGTAAGCAATGACATGGAATGATGACGTTAGTAGGTAACCCAGCGGCACGTGGATTAGTCTCACCAAAACTTTGGGCGGTGCATAAGGGCATGTGAGATGTCTGATGACGGTCAGGTTTCCACCAAGTAGTAGATCGATGGAGGACGATCTTAGTGGTACCTGCAAAAACACAATCGGGGCAAGGAACACGACAGCGACGATATGGCAGTGGTCTCGAGACTCTGAACGGCGGCGGCTGCAGGTCCGGAACTAGAGACGATGACTAAGATGCGTCAAAGGTTTGACGTCGAATGACTGTAGCAGTAGTTGTAACGGCAAAAGCAATTACGAGTCTGGAATAACACCAATGAGAGACAAGACTGCAAAAAAAAAGTCTGAGCGATGGCTTTGATACCATGTTAGAAATACTAAATTCAATAATATTGTATTTCATAGTTAAAGAATGTACATGAGAGCCTTTATATAGGAGGCATCTGTGTGCAATACAAATAAGAGTGTAGTACAAGCATGTGTGTTATACAAGTAACCTAGGTGGGCCTAAAGCCCACAACACTATACACGTTAACATATGGAATCCAAGCACGCTTCAATTGCTATTCAGTCCAAGAGATGTGGACTTGATTCAATCAATTCCTTTGAGTGGTAAACCAGCAGAAGATGTTCTTGTGTGGCCTTTCACTCCAATGGGTTCATACATAGTGAAGTCAGGATATAGGTTCCTTTATAAGTCAAGGAGCTTGGACAATAATGAGTACCAACTAGAGGACAACACTCTATGGAAGAAAATATGGGGATTACAGATTCAGCCAAAGGTCCGAAACTTTTTGTGGAGGACCATTAAGAACTCTATACCAACCAAGCACAATCTCAGGCCCGAATGATTCTAGTAGATGATCGCTATGAAAATTGTAACGGCAAAATCAAAGATGTGCTCCATGCATTGTGGTCATGCCCATGTTTATCTCAAGTCTGGTCCTAGGATAGCATGTGGAATTATAATAACAGGCCGCAATTCTTGAGTTTCCGAGACTTGGTAGAGAACATCATAGAGACATAGACCGATTTGAACCTCTTCGCCACAACGGTTTATGCAATCTAGTATCGCAGAAACGCCATTAAAACAAGCAACTACCAATCCAACATGTTTTTATGGAGGTGCAGAAAGCCAAAGCATCTTTTGTTCGAACCATTCCTCCGCGCCCACCAGATTTGACATCTTGGAGTGCTCCTTGGCCTATATGGAAGCCACCTCCATGGTCGAAACTCAAAGTTAATTTTGATGGGTCAGTGTTTAGAGAGAGTAAACTTGCTGGTGCGGGAGTCATTGTCCGAAATGGGGAGGGCAGTGTGGTTGCTTCCATGGCAGAGAGCTTTCATTTGCCTTTTTCAGTTACTGTCGTGGAGGTGATAGCAACAAAGAAGGCACTTCAGTTCGCTAAAGACCTCGGACTATCATCGATTATTCTTGAAGGTGACTCAAAGATTGCTATTGATGGTTTGAAGAGCAAAGAAATTTCGCTGGCCGAGTATGGACATCTGCTAGATGAAGCCAAGGAGATAGCAGCTCAGCTGGAAGATGTTAAGTTTAATTACGTACAAAGACAGGCCAACAAGTTAGCCTACAAACATTGCTAGATATGCGAGACATGTTAGCGAGTTTTCAGTGAGGATGGAGAATGTTCCTCTACACATTTTTTCTATAATTCAAGCCGATTCGGCTTACCATAAATAAAATTACAGTGTCCTTTCTCAAAAAAAAAAAAAAAAAAAAAAAATCTATGCTGCACACTTTTTCTTTTTATTATATGTACAAATACAATTCCTACTTAACTTTAACGGTTAATATTAGGGACGGACCCACTAAGGGGCAGGGGGGCCATGGCCCCCCTTCCCCCAATTTTTTTGAAAATTTAAATAGTATATACTATATAGGATGAACAAAAAATTCCCAATTCACCAATATCATAATTCAATAATTCATAACCAAAAAAATCTTATAGAAAAAAAAAATCCCTTACCAAGGTTACAACAATTTATATGACTTTTTAAATTGATTTATAAACTAAGGGAAAGTGAATTACAATATTTATATTTTTTTCAAAAGATAAAATGCCAAAATTCTTTTAGAAGCCAATATTGATAATGTAGAATTGCCAACTCTTAATATTGATATCCCAATTTTTTAAAATCCTCAAACAAAGTTTTGAAAAACTTCATTAGTGTGATTTTCAGTTGCATCCAAAAGTATGGGATTATCATATTGGTGAGTTGGTCAACATGATAAAATCAACATATTAATTCCAATTACCCAAAATCTGGAGATCTGAAATCCTCTTCTTCTTTTTTTCTTCTTCTTTTCTTCTTCTTCGAAAAATGTTAGAATATCATGTTATAACTTTTAACTTTTTTGGTTCATATTATATCCTTCTTGACTTAAATATTTAGGTAATAAAGTGCAATTTTTTGTCTACCATGATATTTTTTTTTTAATAAACCATGTCACATGAAATTTTTTTGGTTCATGCTTTGGCCCCCCTTAAGTTCAAATCTTGGTTCCGTCCCTAGTTAATATGAAATTATTTTTTTAAAAAAAAATTGTAAATATGAAATATAAAAAATATGATAGTGAAATTTTTTTATAAAGATGAACTGTTGAGACAGATAAATGTGATATAAAACTAGTAGTAGAGCTAAGATTTATTTTTTTATTTTTTTTTACTTTAGAGTTAAAAATAATTTTACTAACATACATACATACATACATACATATATATATATATATATATCAGACTAATATGTACGATAATTAAATGCCACTCATCTGAATATTAAGTGGATTTTTTAAACATTTGAATAAGTTGTGTTGTAACTTTTCATAGTCAAGATTTCATTTATAATTCTCTATAATGATTTTTGGTAATTAGGTCAACGTCAAGTATAGGTACAACTTATATTGGTTTTAGTTAAGTTCATAAAGTAATCAAAGTATAACAAATTTGAACCATATAGTAATCTAATATTTATACATCACATTGAAATCGAATTTAGACAGTGACATCCACAATTTGAAGTCTTGGTGACATGTGTATATGATGACTTGTGTGTGACACTAGGGTGATGTTTTTGTATGAATGTGCTTTTAGTTTCTCATTCATTTTAGGGAGTTGCCACTAACCATGGCAAGTTGGTTTTCTAAGTTGTGATTAGTTACCTGTAGGTTTAATGTTTTTTTCCCCAAATTTAGCTAAGAAAGTCCTGAGAGCTCATAAGCTAAAATGGAAAATAAAAAGATGTCTTCAACCAAAAGATATAGACTCAAAAGTTCAGTTATATGTGGATAAGGTGTTAGACACCCCACAATGCCCATCTTTTGATAGTATCTTATTTTGAATACAATCCTATAACTCACTATTTGAAAAGTAACTTAAACATTTGGCATTTGGATTTTTGAAAAAGGTTTATTGTGAAGCTATTTTGAAAGTAAACATGCTCCAATCACATATTTGTTCAATTTTGAATTAAATACGGCTAACCTTTCTTATTTAGAAAGAATTGCAAGCTTAGTTTTACAATAAAATTTCCAATGTAATTTGTCATGCAAAAAGGACAAAAAGAAAAAGAAAAAGAAAAAAACAAAGGATAAATTTGGGAGTCCATTAGCCCGTTTTGTTTAAGCCATGAACTAGCACCATTTTCATAAAATCACTTTGGAAATGTAATTTTTTTTAAATGATGGTTTTTTTATTTTTGGTTCCTCTATGACTAAATTAAATAAAACTGTGTTTGGAATCTAAAAAAAGAAGAAGTTTGAGGGGTTCATTTATGAGCTAAGGTGTTAGGCACTTGGCCATAATTAGTACCTAATTTTGATTATTTATTGAAATATGTAACGCAATATAACAAAATACTTGCCTCGTCTTGAGAATATGTCTCATAATTATTTGGTGGCACATACAACAAACAGGTATCAAAGTTTTTTTTTTTGACTGAAATGGTAGAAGTATATTATAAGAAAGAAAAAATAAACAAAAGAAAAACAATAAGAAGCCCGGCCGAGGAGCTTTACAAAACATAGGACGGCCCAGAGAAAGACAATGGACCTATAGCTCCAGAAACCTCCAAGGGCCCTTTTTTTTTTTTTTTTTTTTAGTAAAACAAAACCATACAAAACCATTTTGGCTATCTCAGTCTTGTACCTTTTTTTTTTTTTTTTTTCGTTTCTAGATCGGTTTTTATTTGGCATTTTCTAGT
Source organism: Notholithocarpus densiflorus (assembly GCA_030021035.2). Lineage (NCBI taxonomy): Eukaryota > Viridiplantae > Streptophyta > Magnoliopsida > Fagales > Fagaceae > Notholithocarpus > Notholithocarpus densiflorus. Next base: position 268,573 of record JARYZH020000246.1, on the reverse strand, counting down.
AACTGTACGGTGAATAATTATATATATAAAAATTAAATAGATACAATAGGATTAGAATATATGATAACTAAATCATAATGCTTACTTTTTATCGTTAAGTCAACATACTAATTAGTTTTTTTTTTTGTTTTTTTGGGTTTAGGTCGGATTCATTCTAAATTTCTTTATTTGAAAACGTAAAATTTTACCAATTAAACTAATTGAAATATGTTATATAGGATATATATTTAAGAAAATAAGATTTATTTGCTAGAAATTAGATATTGATTGAGATGGATAAAAAACGATTCACTTATTTGTATATTTCCAATCGATAGTGAGGTTGATTGCTGAATTTTATACTTTGTTGGGAATGAGATTAAAAAAAAATAACTCCATAATTTGGAGGAAAAGTGAAAGGCTGGTTTGTGCTAGGTTTTGTAGGATGGCCCAAAACGTAATCGGGTCTATGAGCCCAAAACCGCTCCAATGATGCAGATAGTTCATGAGTTGAGTCAGTTGAGTGAGTCACGTTAACTGGTCCGAGTCGTTGTACTAAAACCCCTCAAACCTAAAACCTTTGAAAATCCGAGGGATTTTGCAGACTAGCATAGTAACGGAGGACAAAATAGTAAGTTAATACACGTGAATTTTCTTTCACTTCAGCTACCACCGTTTATAAATCGAGACTTAAAAACTCGATTTTTATCTTGGAGCTTGAGTTTTAGACACTCGAGATGCTAGTTTTCAACATTGTTTTGAAACGTGACAACTAACTAAATTTTTTAATATTTAATGTTATTTGGAAAAAAAAATTCTTGAAAATCCTCAGAAACCTGTGTCATTATTCTGTTTCTAATTCCAAAACCAAAGCAAAACCATTTTTTCTTCTTCTTCTTCAACTATTATAGGGATATGTCTGTTTCTTTCTCTTCCCTCAAAATATTCTCTTTTCTGTAGTCTTCTTCTCTCTCTCCCTCTGTATATCTTTCTCTTTGTAATATTTTGGTTTTGAAGTAATGGGTTATTGGAACCAAAGGGCAACTGGGTTGTGGAGAAGTACAAATTTTGTGAGGAGTATTGCTGTTAAAGCAGGCCCAAAGAGAATATTTTGAAGTCTCAAATAGAGAAGATAATTTGTAAGTGTAATCCTGATTATATTCTTCTCAAGCGAGCCAGATGGTGTATTGAGATTATTTGCAACTGCTTCTAACACCATAACCATAAGAATGAAACCCAAAAAATGCCATTAATTGTGTAACTTGTGTTAATGCCATTGATGGGGACTGGTTGAAGCCTAAGATAGTAAGATTGTAGGTATGAGGTCTTGGCTTTTCATGGTGTCAGAAGCATGTTTATTAAAAAAGGCTGTTGAAGGGGAAGCTAGCTCTGTTCGTTATGAATATGGCATAAGATCAGTTGAAGCCTTGAAGACTTGTAAGTTGTAACTGAAGCTTTGCTTGAAGAGATATTTATTTGCTTATTTTCTTAATAAGCTTCAGCCAGCTAGGGTGGCCTCACTTTGGCTATGTAAAATAGTTATACATGAGAAATTCTATTTTTCAATTTATGGGGTTGGTTCTGTTACGGCATAAGCCTTTGTGACTTTTCTGACACTTTAAAAAGGCTATAATATGCTAGATGTAACACACTGAAATACTCAGAAGAGAATATAAGTATTTTTTAAATTAAATTATTTAATTTCATGCTGCTAATTTGATAGAGGTATTGATTTTAAGTGAGAATAAGCAGGCCGTAACGTTATTCTTTCTGAGTCTGGATCGCTTCAAGTAATTAATGATGGCGTTACAATTGCTCGATCCATAGAGCTTTCAGATGCAATTGAGAATGGAGGAGCAATGCTAATCCAAGAGGTCATTCATGGTTGCTAGATAATTCTCTCCCCTGTTGTTGTATTGATGTTTCTCAAGACAAAAGCAATCATATATATGTAAATCTTCATAACCTGCTTGCAGGTTGCAACTAAAATGAATAATTTGGCTGGTGACGGTACAACTACTGCAACTGTTTTGGCTTGAGCAATGATCAAATCTGGGATGCTGGCAGTTGCTTTTGGGGCTAACCGGGTTTCTTTGAAGAAAGGAATGGATAAGACTGAAAGAATTGGTCAAGGTCTCGAAGAAGAAAAGTGTGCCAGTAAAAGGAAGAGATGATATAAAAGGTATTTCTTTCCTTTGCATTTTGTTAATTAAAAGCAGAGTCAGAAATATTTAGAGCATGTCTTGTGAATTAGGTTTGTGCCCCTCTTCGCACTTTTTTTAATTAAAAAAATATAATTACTTGTCAAAAACAAAATCTTGAAACTGTATCCACAATTTCTTCTGGAAATGATGAATTTTTTGGGAACTTAATTGCTGAAGCTATAGAAAAGATTGGCCCCGATGAGTCATCTCTATTGAGTCATCTTCATCATTTGAGACCTCTGTAATAATAGAAGAAGGAGTGAAGGTAGGTCATTAAAGATGATTTTTAATTGAAAAGATTCATGACCATCTCAAAGAAAGGAAAACTTAATTAGAAAGGAAAGAAAATGGCTCAGAATGTAATTTGAATTGAACCATAATTTTAGAATGAAAATAAACTTTATAAACCAGCAATGAACTAATTACCCCACTGTTTGTTTTTTTGGAAAATAAACGGACTAAAGAAAACCAGCATTGAGGTTATAGTATCAATCTATTGAAAGTTCATTCCTTCTTAAGGCACAGATAGATAAAACTCATAAAAGGTTATACCCAGTTCAGAAAGCCCCCAATTCTGTGCAGTCATGACACAAATAGATGCAATTGAAAAATTTTTGTATTCATTCCTCAGCTGACAAGTAGAAACTACTACTTTTAATCATGTTAATTAGTATTTATTTTCATTTCTACATTTTCTTAGCAACAGAATGTATCATAAACGGAACAAGGACTAGGTGCATATAACTAACACCACCCTTTGGCCACCATCAAAACCAAGGCCTAACACAACCCCAAACTTCCACAACAAGCCCTAAACCACTACCTCTGGCTTAGATCTGACACCTACAGCCTCGGATTTGCCACCTCCACAACCCCAAAACACCACCCTTTGGCCACCACTTTTTTTCTAATCCAAATCCCTCCTATTTTTTGTCAAATCTTTGCCCTTGTGTGCCAGTTTTTGTAGTGGCAAATTGTGGTGGTTCTTGGCTGCTGGAGATGGTGGTGTGGTTGTGTGTTGGCAGGAGTGAGAGAGGAAGAAGCAGAAGAAGATAAGGTAGAAAAGAAAAAGAAAATAAATATCAAATAAAAAATAAAATGTTTTTTATAATAAATTTTACTTTAAGAAGAATAATGTGTGAAGCACTTGACGACATTTTCCTTCCATTGAGCCATCGGAAGAAAGATGGAAGGAACAATTTGGCAGTTTCCCAAACTTCTGTAGTTAAAACTTGATATTAGAACATCAGAAGTCTGTTTAATTTTGACCTAAAGTTGGAGGGGTCTTTTTGCATTTGTTTACCTTTATCTCTGATTCCTAGTTTTTTTTTTTCCTCTATTCCCTTTCTTTTAATTCTATTAGATATTTCTGGACAGATTGACAAGGGTTACATGTCACCCCATTTCATTACAAACCATGACAAATCTATAGTGGAGTTTGAAAATGCCAGAGTCCAAGTAACTGATCAGAAGATTTCAACTGTCAAAGAAATTGTTCCTTTAGTAGAAAAGGCTACTCAACTGAGTGTCCCACTGCTAATCATTGCAGAGGATATCTCCAGGCAAGTACTGGAAACACTAGTAGTGAACAAAATGCAAGGTTTACTAAATGTTGCTGTTGTCAAATGTCCAGGATTTTCAGAAGGAAAGAAAGCTCTTTTGCAAGATATTGCACTTATGACAGGTCAAATTATGTACTGCATGTCAAACTTTATTTGCTTAATTATTTAATTTTTCCATGACATATGTCAATAATAAGATAATGTTTATTCTGAATCAGTGGTTGTTTTGATGTTAAGAATCTAGCATTATATTAATATCTTTACGGCTCAAAATGATGAGATAGTTCACTTTGCAGCCAGATGTTCACTCACATTTTTTATTTCCTAGTTTGCTGGCCCTCATAGTTGTGTAAAGAACCTCAGTGCGAGTTATGATAGTGGTTAATTCAAATTAAGCTCTCAAGTATCTAATAATTGATGTAGAAAATTAGTCAATTTTTGGAATTCATATAATAAAAAAAATGTAAAGTGGGTGCTATTGTGATGTTTCTTTTTTTCAGGATCTCAATGTAGGCCCCTTCTATGGATTTGCTTTTCCTGTTAAATACACAATTTGGTAAAACTCAAGCTATTTCGTGGCCCTAAGTTGTGGGAACTTTTGTGCCAAAATGTTGTTCAAATGCATTTATTTAACCTATTTGTTATCAACTGTTAATCTCTGATGCTTGTTGGGAATGAGAGAATGGAGACAATATCTTATTACATTCAGATTTTCAAAACACTTTTCTTACCCTGTATTTTTTGGTGAAAAAGGGAATACAGAGATTTCAGAAAATGTGACTTTCTCTTCCAGCCCTGTTGGGTTCAATAACTTTTATAGGTTTGATCATTTGGTGCATCTTCTAAATAACATTCAAAAGGACAATACATCTGTACATATTACATGTAAACACTACACATGCCCTCTCTGTCACTACATCTTTTTCTTTATGTGACTGTAAGCTGTGGATAGAAACATATCTCAAACATCACGATCCGCATTTTTCTGATCTTTGGAAATATAAACATCGTAATCATTTATGTTTCCGGGGCCGTATTGCATTTTTCGTATAATTGTGTTTTTTTATGATGAGATTGCTATTTCAGCTTCAGTTTCTCATTGAGATAATTTTATTGTCATTAGGCGCTGATTTTCTCTCTGGAGATTTGGGTCTGATGCTTGAAACTGCAACTTCCGATCAGCTTGGCATTGAACGAAAAGTTACCATAACCAGCAATACAACGACCATTGTTGCTGACCCTACTACTAAAGCTGAAATACAGGCAAGAGTTTTGCAAATCAAGAAGGATCTGGCTGAAACAGATAATGCATCATTGTCAAGAAAGCTAATCTTGTATAACAGCTTTCTTCTTCCTGGATGCTGGCTTCAATCAATATCTATCTTGTCAAAAGCGAACAAGGCTTTTCCAGCCACACAGAGAGAGAGAGAGAGAAGAAAAGAAAAGAAAAGAAAAAGTGATCAAGGATTTATCTTTGTTTTTTATGTAAATTTTGAAACTAAAATTTTTTTGGTGATCATGACTGATATTCAAAACCTTTGGTCATAATTGTTTTACCTTTTCTTTTATTTGTCTTTCTATTATTTTAGGTAGGAGCACACACTGAGGTGGAGCTTGAAGATCGGAAACTCAGAATTGAAGATGCAAAAATGCCACATTTGCTGCCGTGGATGAAGGAATAGTCCCTGGTGGTGGTGCTACGTAGAATTCGATGGAAGATCTACATGAGCAGAGTGGTGCAGATATTGTGGCAAAGGTGTCGTATCCTCCCTCCTCCCCTTCTCTCTGTGTCTGATTTTTCCTTTGTTTATAGTCAGAGTGAGGTCAGTGTTAATCAAATAATGAGGTATACTTGAGTGCAAAGGCCTCCAAAGCAATGTTTTGAATTCCGTGAGACCTTTCTAGATTTGGAACAGAATATTCTAGTACCGGTGTGTTTCAGTGCACTGTTTTGTGATTACACACCAGATATATATACACACACATGTACATAATTTATATATTTATAACTTCAAATTTCATTATATCTAATTAACCAAAACAAAATTTAAAATATGATATGGGAATAAAATAGGTCAAATGATGACTTTTGTGCTTCAAGGTTTGAAAAAATCCTACACAATCCGGAATATCTCGGAATAGGCCGGAATTTAGAGACCGTAATAACTGGAATTTGCTTGGTACATTGGAATAGTCCAGAACAACCCGGAATTTAGACCGAAACGAAATAAGGGGTTATGTGCACTGGATTAAGGACCGAAACAGAATATTCCAGCCTGAACGGAACGGAATTTAAAACATTGCTCCGAAGCCTTACACCTTATAGAAGTAAAACGCATTATGTAAAAATTAATATTGTCAATTTTAAAAATCAAACAATATGACTATTGATTGATATGCTAATCATATAATTTTTTTTTATAAGAGCTAATCATATAAAAATTTAACCTAGCATTTTATACAATGCCCTATAAAATTCAAATAAAGCTGTAGAAGTTATTAGTTATCACTAAACAAATATTAAAAATACTATTTTTTCACAGCCAAGCACATTTTCACAGCATCCAAACCTCTTCAAACGAAACAAAATTCATCAAGGGTTGTCCAAAAATGCCTTTATAAAAAACAATTAGTTGCCCAGTCCACCAAAAACAAAATGCTAATAACAATAATAATTAGTTAAAAACAGGGTGGAGTGGGTTTTGGGAGAGAGGATGTAGTCTGTCCAAAATAAAGGGAGTGGGGATGAGATTCAAGAGAGATGAAGCCAACCCACACCAAAAAAACCAAAAAAAGCCTGATGCTGGGAGCACAACCAAATTACTATGGAATTTATTGGATTAATTTAAACTTTCCTTTATCTCATCTCTAGGCTCTAGCTTAGAGTTTTATGGGACTTTTATTCCTGAAGCTCTGTAAAAAGGCTACTGGTGATTTTTTTTAAGCTAATTACTTTTTAATAAAATTTTCTCTATATTTTTAAATTACTATTGATTTTTTTTTTTTTAAATCCTTGCATTATTGTAATTGCATCAAATCATCAACAATAATATAAGAGATGCCTTAAGAATGTTAGGCTCATTGATTATTTTATTTAGATTTCGAACCAGTAAACCCTTAAATCTATGATGTATATACAATCAGATTTTCCTCATTTGTTATAACAGACAAGATCCCATATCACCATACTGATATTTTTTTTGGTGAGGAGTAATCAGTTAAAATGTTTTTAAAGATGGCTGGTGCCATGATACATAAATTGGACATGGCCCAGAACAGAGATTGCCTGATAAAATTGTTAGAACAAGTGTTTAATCCTAATTGGGTCTGCATGTGTCAACAACAAACTGGCAGTGGTTATACTACCAGCAATTGGTAAGAAATAGTAAGCATATTTGCTATTGTGAATGACAGTGAGTGAAAGATCCTGTCCTATGAAGCATGGGTGCGTTTTGGGACTCGGGTGCGGGTGCGGGTGCGGGTGCGGGACTCGACAATTTTTAAAAAAGGTGGGTGAGGGTGCTGCGGGACTCGGTGATTAAAAAATTATTAAAAATATTTTTATATAGTGAATTTAATATTTTTATATAAAAAAATTCAAATAAATGGTAGAATTTATTATTAAAAAACAATTATTTATGATTTGTTTTTAATAAAATCAATACTTTTGGTAATTGTAAACAAGAAACCACATTTCAAGTAGGTTCCTTTACTCATTTTCCAATTCCCAAGCCCACCCACATTAAATAATTGACTTTTCCACCTACTTAATTTATATCTTTTTGTTACATGCCTTTATTCTTCTTCCATCCATTTTTTTTGTCTTCTCATCTTCTTCTTCCTTCTCTCTCTTTTTTTTTTCCTCTCACAAGGCCACATGAAGCAGAAGAATGGCAGCCGCTGCCCATTTTGGCCTGTTTCGGTGGCCGTTTCAGTCGTATCGGTTCCCGTTTCCACTGGAATCGGCCCGTTTTGGCCCGAATCGGCGCGAATAAAAAAAAAAAGAAAAAAAAGGGGGAGAGTCGGCAAGTCGGACGCCGGACGCTGCGTCGGACTCCGGTGCGGCGACCTTGGAGCCGCATTGGTGCTTTCTAGATCCTGTCCCTCATCTGAGGCCCCCCCTTTTCTTAAATTGTTTCTTAGTTCAGAATTCAGTCAGGTAATCTAAAATTTAGATTATTATGCTTTAAATTTGAAATTGTCAATTTTCATTTTTCATCTTTTGGTTTTTGAACGTCTTTTAGGACCTTATTTGTGGACATGTACTGCTCTGATCATAGAAACTATTGCCAATGTTGAATTGCAGGCTCTCCTTGCACCTGCAGAATCAATTGCGTCTAAGGCAGGTGTCGATGGAGAAATTGTTGTAGAGAAGACTAGAACTTGTAATTGGCAAACTGGATACAATGCAATGA